>SJYA01000443.1:172584-263948 GCA_006410615.1 Neotragus moschatus | reverse complement strand
CTCAATAAATGTTAGTTCTTTCTTTTTTTTTTTTTTTTTCCTCTCCTAGGCTGTAACAATGCTCAGAATTGATGGGGGAAGCACCTTTCCCATTCTCATTTATTTCACACTCTCCCAAAACTTAATGCCTCAAGTTCTGAAGATGAGAGCAAAAGACTAAAAGGGAACACACACCTGCTTAAGTTTTTCTTGAAATCTGTGTGATTTGTAATAAAAGTGATAATTTTAAAATCTCATAACAGACTGAAATTTTTTTTAAGTATTATACTTTAATCAAAAAATATTATTCCTTCTCTTGAAATCATTTAAAAAATATTTTGATTTGCATTGGAAATTGCATGAGTTACATTTATTTATATATCTGTTTATTGCTTTCCCACACAAACACAAAAATAACCCAGCTGTGATTACACATTACTAACTGTTTATAAGTTGCAAATCTGCTCCCTAAAACTTCTTGGCACAACTCCAAGGAGCCATGTATACACTCTGAATTGTTTTTATAAAAGGTACTTTTATTTAAAAGACATGTATTATATAAATACAGTATATACTAGAGTTAGTTGAGGACATAGAATTTTAAATTAGCACAATAGCTAGATGAGTCTCTAAGGACTTTATCAAAAATAATAGTTCAAGCCACCTTATGGCATTCCATCAACAATTTTCTTTGGGATAAATTTTTCAAGCCATCATGCTTTCTTATAGGCACTTAGCATCTATCTGAGAAATCATAATTCTCTCTCTTTTTTTTTTTGTTTCATTTGACTATATATAATTTAGTTTTAAGATGCAGCTTTTATCATAGACATTTTCAGGAAGTAATTTATACATTTGAGTCAGCTCAAATCAGCACTTTTTCAATTTACTGACTTTTTTTATGTTTACATGATTTTATGTTTTCTTGAACAACCTAAGTATATTTAACCCAATATATAATGCATCCTCTTTAAAAAAAAAAACAAATCTGAATAACAATGACCCCATTTCACTAAGTTCTTTTCTTATAAAGTATGTAATCTTTTTTTTTTTCTTTATCCTTTAACCTGACCAACACCAAGGACAGTTTACAGACTTCCTTGATGCAAGGTACTTTTTGCTACAGGAGAAAAGTGAAGATATACATTCCTTCTAGGGTAACAAGCCTGGAGTTCAGAGTATGAAATATATTTTTTTCTTGTCAGAAAACTTTTTAATTTGTTTTAGAATAAAGTAAAATTTGTCATTCCAGCTATCTGACCATATAAAAAATTTGAATGCAAAATTTACATGGTGACCCCCCAATTTTTAAGCTTTTGGTTGTTCACTTATTTTTTCTTTTCCTATGGCCTTTTAATAACCATTCAGTGAAAATTTTAGAAGCCTTAAGTCATGTTGATTAATTACCCTTTCTTGGCACCTATTGATTCTTTACATGAACTCCTTAACTTCTGACATTTTTACTAAAAGTTTTGTGAATTCCAACAAAATATACAGATTATATGTTCTTATTAATTTCATGACTTTTCTTATGAGATATCAGTTTATCTTAAACCATTAATAACCAAATTTCCTGTTAATACTCCTTATCATTTTGATCATCTTGAAAACTAGGTATATTGACAAATTTTATTTGAAACCATAGTTTCAAATAAAAATGGAAAATTGTGATATCTTAGTTTATCACTTACTATTTTGTCTTCTAACCTTTTGCCCATTGTTTCAGCCTTCTGTTTTATTTTCTCAACAATTTCAAAATAGAGAAACTGTTCAAAAAATTTTTTCCAGTCCTCCATTTATTTTTGCATTCTTTCTATGGATAATTGCATATACAACAATGATTTGATTAGCAATGATTTCTTAATTATGCTTCTAGCCTCTACTTATGCTTTTTTTTTTTAATCTGCACTCTCATTAAAGTACTACTGGGCAAATTTGTCCCAATATCCTTCCTGTATACACCTGCTAATCCTGTTTTCTATCAATTTCATCATCTTCAGAACTGCTAATCCTGTTTTCTATCAATTTCATCATCTTCAGAACTACATCAACTTCAGAAAGTTGTAGAAATATATTAGGAATACACCGAGGGACTATGGGGACATGGTAAGTCACACATATACCTGAAAACTATAATTTGAATAGACTTTCCTCTTCAAGTCTGAATTGTCGGCCTCAATTCTTATTTTTACTAAGAAAATATAAGCAATTTTTTAAATGGTAATTTTCTATTTGTAGTTTTTTAAGGAATCTCCACACTGTTCTCCATAGTGGCTGTACTAGTTTGCATTCCCACCCAGTCTCACTGCTGGGCATACACACCGAGGAAACCAGAATTGAAAGAGATACGTGTACCTCAGTGCTCATTGCAGCACTGTTTATAATAGCCAGGACATGGGAGCAACCTAGATGTCCATCAGCAGACAAATGGATAAGAAAGCTGTGGTACATATACACTATGGAGTATTACTCAGCCATTAAAAAGAATACATTTGAATCAGTTCTAATGAGGTGGATGAAACTGGAGCCGATTATACAGAGTGAAGTAAGCCAGAAAGAAAAACACCAATACAGTATACTTCTGCACTGATTTTGGAGCCCAGAAAAATAAAGTCTGACACTGTTTCCACTGTTTCCCCCATCTATTTCCCATAAAGTGATGGGACCGGATGCCATGATCTTCGTTTTCTGAATGTTGAACTTTAAGCCAACTTTTTACTCTCCTCTTTTACTTTCATCAAGAGGCTTTTTAGTTCCTCTTCACTTTCTGTCATAAGGGTGGTGTCATCTGCATATCTGAGGCTATTGATATTTCTCCTGGCAGTCTTGATTCCAGCTTGTGTTTCTTCTAGTCCAGCGTTTCTAATGATGTACTCTGCATAGAAGTTAAATAAGCAAGGTGACTATATACAGCCTTGACATACTCCTTTTCCTATTTGGAACCAGTCTGTTGTTCCAAGTCCAGTTCTAACTGTTGCTTCCTGACCTACATACAGATTTCTCAAGAGGCAGGTCAGGTGGTCTGGTATTCCCATCTCTCTCAGAATTTTCCACGGTTCATTGTGATGGATCTCATCTAATAGCACCAACTCAGAAACTTTGTTTCTACTCTTTATTGTATCATTTCTATCATTCCAGGAACACATTCATGTCTTAAAGGGAAAAAGCATTCCCTTGATGCCATGTAACTCTATCCACTAAGTCACTTCGTTGTGTGTGACTCTGTGCGATCCCATAGACGCACCAGCCCACCAGGCTCCCCAGTCCCTGGGATTCTCCAGGCAAGAACACTGGAATGGGTTGCCATTTCCTTCTCCAATGCATGAAAGTGAAAAGTGAAGGTGAAGTCGCTCAGTCGTGTCCAACTCTTAGCGACCCCATGGACTGTGGCCCACCAGGCTCCTCCGTCCATGGGATTTTCCAGGCAAGAGTACTGGAGTGGAGTGCCATGGCCTTCTCCATGTAACTCTGTAGGTACCTTCTAATTCCTGTGCTTCCCTTTGGAATAGAATTCCAGAGTTGCATCTACACTTGATCGTTACTACCTTGTCTCCTGTTCAACAATAAATGACTCTACTAGACTTTTCATTCCCTGTACTGAACTGAAATCACTTTTGTCCAAGATGCCGATGAATCTATCCTGCTGATCCAAGCCTTCAGATAGTTCTCTTCCCTCATTTAACTCATACTCTCAGCAATTTTCAACCACCAATCATTTCTTATCAAAACAATTTTTTTCATCTTTGACAACACAGCACTACTGATCTCCCTCTTATTATATTGAGCACTCTATTTTTCAACTTCATTGCCCAATCCATCTTTTCCTGAACTCTAAAATGAGAAATTTCCAGGGTCCTGTGCTCTTTCTTCCTATACTTACTTCCCAGATTGTCTCATCTAATCACATGGCTTTAATCATCATTTATCAATAATAACAATGATAATAATAACAGATAATAAACACTGTTATAATTAATGGCTGGTGATTCAACTAAGTGGGACTTCACCAGTGGTTCAGTGGTAAAGAATCTGCCTGCAATGCAGGAGACACAGAAGACCTGAGTTCTATCCCTGGGTGGGGAAGATTCCCTAGAAGATGAAATGGCAACACACTCCAGTATTCTTGCTAGGAAAAGCCCACAGACAAAGGAGCCTGGTGGGTACAGTCCATAGGGTTGCAAAGAGTCAGACATGACTGAGCATGCACACAATGAAACTGAGTACTAAAGAAATATAGTATCTTGGCCATATTTGTAAAACTAGTACATAGTAGTTCAGGGATTCAAATTCTGGCAGTCTCTCAAGCCCATATCATTAGCTATTACACTCTACCAAGGGTAGATTTTCAGTCTTGACTCTGTGTTGAGCTCCAGAGTCTTCTCAATATCTTACTAAACATTTCCATTTGAATGCCTCAGACACATCTAAAACCTAAACATACACAAAACTGACTTTTGCCTTCCTTCCAAACTCAGTGTACTATACTCATCTTTCCCACTTGCAGGATAGAGCCTCTAATTTTTGGAATTCTGCTATTCTGTTTTCAAAACACAAGCATTCTGACTGTAATTCTTACTTATTCCCAAATCAGGTTCTTTGCCCTTACTTTTTCCTTCTCTAGAAATGTTCTTCCCCAAGACTTTATGTGACTTGTACTTTCATTTTATTTTGATTGTACTTAAATGTTATATGCTCCAAAATAACACTCCCAGATGTAGTGACTGCGCTGCCCTTTTTTGACTTAGTCTTTTTCTGTCCAGCTGACTTCTATTTTTCTTCTTAACGCTTATCACCATCTATAATTCAACATATGTTTTTTGTTGCTTATCATCTATCTCTCCATTAAAAGGAAAGTTCTATTAAGAAAATCCTGGTTAAGTTATTCCCATTGTCAAGTTATTCCCCTGATGAAGTTAGTCTCCAAACTGTTGATCTTTTCCTAAACTCATTTTATACTTTTTGGTTTGTTTCTTGCATTCTCAGTTTTTTTTTTTTTTTTTTTTTCCATATCCTATTTATGTGAAAGTTCTAACAGAAATAAGATAAAGATTTTTTTTAAATAAAACTGTGATTCCTCCAGTCAAGATTTTATCCTGATATTTTAATACAAATCCACATTTTGAACCTCTGTCATGGATTTTTGTAAATCATATTTTGCTTAGTGGTACAATATATATGCAACGGTTTTTCCCCTCAATAAATTATGTTTAATTTACATTCCAATGAACAAACATTTGTTGACACACTCACAACTCCTTTGTATGGCTATGTTGTCATCATTTATATGTCTTCCAAAGGTCTGACATGGTAACTTACATGTAGCAGTCACTCAAAAAATGTTTGTGAAATTTTCATTATTTTGAAAAATATGTCATTAATATGTTAAATCAAATAATAAGGCTTTCTTCTGTATATATGTCTGTTTATTTTTGTTTTGTATCCTGAGTTTTCCTATAGAAGGAAATGCTTGTAGCTTTCAATGTCTTTTCATCATCTACCTTCACTGATATATTGCCTACAGTAAATTGAAAACCATTTGGTAGTTACTGCCCTATGAGGTTATATCTGTTAAGTGACCCATATTGAGTATGCTAGATTCACAATCACTATTAAAAACCCAGCAAAGTCATGGAAGCAGTGCTTCCTCTGTCCTTAACAACTGCTTTCTTAATCTGCCTTCTCTTATCAGTGACATGCAGGCTACTGGGAGGTCTCCTATGTCCCTTGGACTTGAACTTCACATACTGATACCAGTCTCACAGATTCAGTTCAGTTCAGTTTGGTCGCTCAGTTGTCTCCAACTCTTTGCCACCCCATGAACCACAGCATGCCAGGTCTCCCTGTCCATCACCAACTCCCAGAGTCCACCCAAACCCATGTCCACTGAGTTGGAGATGCCATCCAACCCTCTCATCCTCTGCCATCCCCTTTTCCTCCTGCCCTCAATCTTTCCAAGCATCAGGGTCTTTATTATCAATGAGTCAGCTCTTCGCATCAATTGGTCAAAGTATTGGAGTTTCAGCTTCAACACCAGTCCTACTTTGGCTTAAATAATGGCTGTTTTAGCCTCTTGTGATATAAGCTTTGACAAATTATCTGATGTCTTATCTAAGAGGCAGGACTAGAAGTAACATCAGAGTGAGATTTCATTTTATTTGTTGACCTAGGAGAATCCAGGATGTCTGTCAAATATGTCGAGGTTTTTTTGTTTTTTTTTTTTTTTTTTGGCCCACAGGAGTAAATAATTGGTCTTTCTATATGTTCCAACTCTCAAAAGAGTAATAATTTAATACATATAAATATACACTTTTTATTGTGTCTAACATAATAAAAATCAGCTATAAATTTAAAATATAATTATGAGGTATACATTTTTCATTCAATAATTCACATCATATCTCTGTAATTACTGGGTTTGTTGAGGAAAGAGATGGAAAAAAACTTGTAAAATATCCCAAGTTATTGACCTTTGAAAACGAAAATTCTTTAGGTATTTTTGGTTGCCTTGCATTTTTCATCTAATTATGAAGTTCCTTATATTCCATAAATGTGGCCTTGGAATGAATTATCATTTGGCAGTTGTGCCACCCTATTGGCTCATACTGACAGTGTGAGTCAGTAAATCCTGTATGTTATGTGTGGATCTTTTTTAAAAACATAAACTGTAGTCTAGTCAGATTTTCACAAATGCCTATGTTTGCTTTAACTTAAATTCAAGACTCTATTCTGTTAATTT
Organism: Neotragus moschatus; assembly: GCA_006410615.1. NCBI lineage: Eukaryota > Metazoa > Chordata > Mammalia > Artiodactyla > Bovidae > Neotragus > Neotragus moschatus. The sequence continues at coordinate 257,233 of SJYA01000443.1, read as the reverse complement.
TGGCCCATAATTCTAGGCACCAAAAATTACACTGAAGTTTAATTCTGTCACCTAATGCAATATCTACCCCCTTCCTATCCATATCATTTAAAAGCACAATATAACAAGAATAGCAGACTTCCCTGGTAGTCCAATGATTAAGAATTTGCCTGCCAAAGCAAGGGACACAAATTCAATCACAGGTCCAAAAAGATCTCACTTGCCATGGAGCAGCTAAGCCCATATATCACAATTATTGAAGCCAGCATGCCTGGAGTCCATGCTCATGATAAAAGAAGCCACCACAGTGAAAAGCCACTGCACTGCAGTGAGGAGTAGCCCATGCTTGCCACAACTAGAAAAAGCCTGCATGCAGAAGTGAAAACCAGACTCAATGCAACCATCAGTTCAGTTCAGTTCAGTTCAGTCGCTCAGTCTTGTCTGACTCTTTGCGACCTCATGAATCACAACATGCCAGGCCTCCCTGTCCATCACCAAATCTTGGAGTTCACACAAAATCATATCCATCGAGTCAGTGATGCCATCCAGCCATCTCATCCTCTGTTGTCCCCTTCTCTTCCTCCCCCAAATCTCTCCCAGCATCAGAGTCTTTTCCAATGAGTCAACTCTTCGCATGAGGTGGATACATACATATTAATACATACATACATAATTACAACAAAAGATAAAATAGAAAGATAGAATAGCTTCCACCCAGGACTTTTATGGAAACACATGGGACACAAAGCTTGGAGAAACCATTCCAGGCTGATCCCAATATATTTTTGCTGTATTACTGGAAGGGAAGCCTCAGACTTACTTTTACCATTGTGCTGGCTCCCTGGATGCCTATGTGACAGAGTTAAAGCAGGAGTTTGATCATGTTCCTCCTTGTTCGAACTTTCTCATTCCTCTCTCTCATATAGCCACAGTATCATTCTATGATTCCTTCATAGCACTGCTAGAAGGTCACCTTCTCACTGCAGCCTACACTGAAACCCCACTGAAAATATCAGTCATTTCTACCTCACACTGCCAATCCTATAGTTTGCATCTTTTTTCATTTCATGCAATACTCATTATTTTTAAACATGCTATATAATTTACTTATAATTGTATTGTATCCTCCCACAAAGATAACTGTTTTTGTCTGCTTGGTTCAGTATTTATGTGGCTAAATGGTATAAATAAATACATGAATTAATCCCTTTAATATCTATAAAATGTTGGAGGCGTGGAACGTCAGTTCATATCTCATGTTTCACTATTAGAAGTAATAACAAAAAAGTAACACATATTGAAGCTTATAATGTCCCAAGATCACACTAAGTTTCTTACATGCATTGAGTATAACTACTGATGGCAAAAAGTTATGTGTAAATACTTTTCTGATTTTGAAGATGAAGAAATGGGCAATGACAATAGTTTTATTTTTGTTACTTCCTAAAATGTGAATTACCATTCAATAGCCAACTGGCAATCAACGTTAATATTTTTACAAGTAGATATTTAATACAATTGTTCTAGCAATAAATTTAAAACAATATGTGATTATCCCTGCTTAGTATTTTTTTTAGTAAAAAATTAGAATATTCAGATGGATTAAGGTTATATCAGGACTTGGAATTTGTGGATTACAGACTAAGATCTGTTGTTAAATGACAGTAATGTTACTAATGTAATCAGATTGGTTGATGTAGATGTTAAAAATTTTCTAATTCATTTTGCACATGCATGTTAAACAATGTTAATTATATTTATACTTACCATTTAATATCAAAACCAATGTCTTTTGTCTTACCATTTAATATAAAAGCCATTTAATATCAAAACTATTTCTAAAATTGATCAATCTGAAAAAGAAAAGGAAAGGAAATTAATTCTGGCAACAAGAAATGCAAAAGAAGCATCAGTTTAGATTTAGCTTGGTCAAATGAACTATATATATTGCCTCTGGGGGGAAAACAGTCTCCTATGTAAATATGTAAGGTGAGTTACCTGTGAGATGCTTTATGAAAACATTTTACATGTTTAAATGACTTTGAGAAAAATCTACATTCTCTCCCCTCTTGAAGGGCCTCAGCACATTATTATGTCCTGGAATAAGTACATATGTTAAAAACTGTGTAATGCAATGACAACAAAATTCTAAAAACTTAACTTTTTTCACCCCATAGAAAATGTATCCATGTGCTCCAGAGATAGTGTTCTGAGAAACTTACTCTGGAAAATGAAGGTTTGTCCATGTGAAATCATCTGAGCAGATTTAAAATGTAGCCTAATCTATTTTCCATTATAGTCAATGACAATACATATCATTTATTCTTTCAGAGTCTAGGTCTACCTTGGGTGCATATGCAATTCATAGGGAAAGTGTTTGACAATATACAAGCATGTAAAACCTCCCCACATATGTACAATAATTTTCAGACATCACAGTATTTGCTTAAGTAACTATGCAGATCTTGAATAAAGCTTCCCTTCTACCTAACAAAATTAATCAGCATATTATACAACTAATATGCTACAGTGGACAGCTATGTAGAGTCTACAAAAGGGATCAGTGCCTGAGTCTCTGTGCATAATTAAAATATTTATACTCAGGAAGGTAACGTAATGTAGTGATAACAAGTGTGAATTTTGTCAGGAAATCTGGATTCAGATTCCAACTCTGCCAAATATTTGCTGAAAAAACACAAAACTTAACTTCTCACAGCCTCAGTTTTCTAATAAGCGCAAGAGAGTAAACAGATAATAGTAATACCATGATTACATTTAGGATCTATTTAAGAACACATTTGATAAAAAGTTGGAAATTGTAAAATATTACACAAATTGAGCTGTTTATTGTTTATGTCTTCTGTTAAGTAGAAAATATCAAGGCTAGTTATAAAATCTGACATACTTTACACTTAGAAAATATGGCTTCTCATTTTTGATGTTTGACCATAACACCGGCTTGAATCTTTTAGGTAAAATCATATTATTTCAATAAAAAATAAAATATGTTATCATTTTAAAAAGCTGTTTATTATTCCTGTTTGTAAACTGGAGAGAGAGAAAGAGAGTGAGGCCATTCAAAACCATTCAAGTATAAAAGATATATACCCCTACTAAGCTTGCCAAAGCCCAAATGTAGTATAATAATCAAAATGAACTATACAGGTAAAATAATGGTGCAGAAAGTTCCAAATGATGTGAGAATAATTGCCTATTGTGTAACTGTTATTTTTTATCAACAGGAGGATTATTACTCATAGTTCTGCTAGAAATATATTATGGCTATGAAACAGATTTCCTAATGGGAAAAGAAGTTATATCTAAAAGCAAAGTAGGAGTCTAAAAACACAGGAACACTAAAAACAGGGAAAGTGCTTGATCTAATTAAAACATAGCTAAAGTTGCATATTTTTGGTATTCTGAAAGAAATCTAATTTCTTTTTGTTTAATAGTTCTTACTTACCAAGCCCTGTAAAATTATTTCATGATCTACCTTTGAGTCTTTGTTATATGATGAACATATCCTGGTTTGCTTCTTGTCTTCAGTGAATCGATAATCTTGATGCAGGTAAAAGAAGTTTCAACAAAAAACAAAATATCATTTGAATTGGCCTGCCACAAAGTCTAAAAAAATATTAAGAGTGAGAGAATACAAGAGAAAAGGAGGTCTCTAGATTATTTTATTTGTAGCAATCTTCCATCTCAGTTATTTTTAGTGTACTTATGCCTCCAAACATTCTACCTTATTGCTCATAAAATTAGTTATCAGATATGAGGTTCAGAAAATTGTTCACCAAAGACGAAAAAATAAAGTCTGGCTGTTCTTTCATGTATGACTCCCTACAAATCTCTCTTGTATGACTCTCTACAAGACTTTTATTTTATTATATTTAAAATAACAAATATGTTTCATCTTGGGCTCTAGCCCTGATTTTTCATTAGAGTGTATCTAAAGTGGTATGTTAAGGAATTTAAGACCTTGCCTAGAGTAAATGCAAGAGTATGAAGGCATTATTAGTGCCTGCCATTAATGAAGGAAGCAAAGTTGCTGCACAAAATTTACCTATTTGCCAAACAAAATATGTAAGGTGCATATGGCCTAGAAAGTCTTTGGTTCCATACTGAATAAATCTGTTCAGTCACCCAGAAGTATACGACTCTCTGTGACCCCATAAACTGTAGCCACATCAGGCTTCCTTGTCTTGAGAATATTCTTTGGCACTTCCCTTCTTTGGGATTGGAATGAAAATTGACCAGTCTTGTGGTCACTGCTATTTTCTGAATTTGCTGATATAAGGAGCACCGCACTTAAACAGCATCATCTTTTAGGATTTGAAATAGCTCAGCTAGAATTCTGTCACCTCCACTAGCTTTGTTCGTAGTAATGTTTCCTGAGGCCCACCTGACTTCACACTCCAGATGTCTGGCTCTAGGAGAGTGACCACATCCTTGTGGTTAACTGGATCATTAAGACTGTTTTTGTATGGTTCTTCTGTGTATTCTTTCCACCTCTTCTTAATCTCTTTTGCCTCTGTTGATCGTTATCATTTCTGCCCTGTATCATGCCCACCATTGAATGAAATGTTCCCTTGATATCTCCAGTTTTCTTGAAGAGATCTCTAGTCTTCCCCATTGTGTTTCTCTCCTCTATTTCTTCACATTGTTCGTTGAAGAAGGCCCCTCTTATCTCTCCTTGCTATTCTCTGGAAGTCTGCATTCATTTGGGTATATCTTTCCCTTTCTGGCTTGTTTTCCACAATGAGTACTAGAGAACGCAAAAGTAGTCAGAAATTACTATTACAAGCCTGCTCAGGGACAATTTCTTATAAATAATAAAAATTAAGCTCTAATTGAGAATAAATAAAGCTCATAAAGGAATAGATAAATAAGAATAGCATTCCATGTTGCTGTTAGTGCTTCGATGGTCACAAGAAACCTGAACAAGTGTTGAATGAAAATTTACATTCAATGTTCATTGTAGACAGTATTTAAGTTTTGAGGTTCTAGAGAAAATCTACCTAGATTCAAATACTATTTCTACTGGTTCTGGTGGCTTAGAGGGTAAAGCATCTGCCTGCAATGCAGGAGACCTGGGTTCCATCCCTGGGTCGGGAAGATCTCCTGGAGAAGGAAATGGCAACCCACTCCAGTATTCTTGCCCGGAAAATCCCATGGACAGAGGAGCCTGGTAGGCTATATATAGTCCATGGGGCCACAGAGTCGGACACGACTGAGCGACTTCACTTAACTTCACTTCACTGGTTCTGTGGCCCTGAATTTGTCCATTCCTCAGTTTACTCATCAAGAAAAAATGAAAAAAGACTAGTATTTATCCCAGACTAAATGGATTTAATGAGAGATTAAATGAAATAAAAACCACTTGATTAATGCTAAGTTTTCAGAAGACAACCAGTAGAAGTTGAATATATAAAGCTAGATTGTTTTAAAATTATGGAGTATTCTTTAAGTCTAGCTAAATAATGATATTTCATCCCATTTTTTTAGTGTTCATCACATCTTGTATTCCTGAAAAATGGATATTACTAGCTTTACTACAAAAAAATTTTATAAGGATTCTTGTAATGGTGAGATCCCAAACATTTTTTTTACTTGTATAGATATAGTTTATTTCAACCAAAAAAAAAATGGAGGGAGGATATTTAATAACACTAAATAAATTTAATGAAAAATATATCCATGTTCAAAAGAAATTCCCCCTTACCCTACTATACCCATACTATACCCTACTATACCCGAAGTTAGAACTTTGCTCGTAAGAAAGAAGAATGTGTTGGTGCACAGTCCAGGTACTAGATCCAAATCTATAGCAGGAGCCAATCCTAGTGAAGTTATTATTTTCAGCAGCGTTAGGTTATCCAACTTCTCAAATCTCAACTTTGAACTTCTCTATCACCATAATCTATCTTCAGTCATTCTACACATACTTTTCTGTCATCTTCCACTCTACTCTTCATTGATTTCTTTACTTTTACCCAACTTACTAGCCTTCTTCCATTTTTTCCCATTACATAGGAAACTTCATGTATTTCTTTTTTATTATTATTATTCCATTACACACTTCTGCTCAAATCTTAAGCTAAGATCAATCTACTGATCATGTCTTTGTCTTTAATAATACTGAAGCTTCAGGGAAAAACCATTCAACCATACATGGTAGTGCCAATATGCGTGCATGCATGCTCAGTTGCTTCAGTTGTGTTGACTCTTTGCAACGCCATAGACTGTAGTCTCCCAGGCTCTTCTTATACACGGGATTCTCCAAGCAAGATTACTGAAGTGGGTTGCCGTGCTATCCTCCAGGGAATCTTCCCTACACAGGGATCAAACCTGCATCTCCTGCACTGCAGGCAGACTTTTTACTGCTGACTCACTGAGGATGCCCAGTGCCAGTATACTTTATGTGTATATCTCAGCTGGGTCTTTCACGTAACCTGTTTTCTTTATTAATTCTCAAATATTATACTCTCTGTATCTTCACAAACCCCCTATGCCGTTATTTCACTTCTGATTTAACTTGTTCAGTTCAATTCAGTTCAGTTGCTCAGTCATGTCTGACTCTTTGCAACCCCATGGACTACAGCATGCCAGACTTGCTTGTCCATCACCAACTCCCAGAGTTTACTCAAACTCATGTCCATCTAGTCAGTGATGCCATCCAATCATCTCATCCTCTGTCATCCCCTTCTCCTCCTGCCTTCAATCTTTCCCAGCATCAAGGTCTTTTCCAATGAATCAGTTCTTCACATCAGGTGGCCAAACTATTGGAGTTTCAGCATCAGTCCTTCCAATGAATATTCAGGATTGAGTTCCTTTTAGATAGACTGGTTTGATCTCCTTGAAGTCTAAGGGACTTTCAAGAGTGTTCTCCAGCTCCGCAATTCAAAAGCATCGATTCTTCCATGCTCAGCCTACTTTATGCTCCAAATCTCACATCCATACATGACTACTGGAAAAACCTTAGCTTTGACTATATGAACATTTGTCAGCAAAGTGATATCTCTTCTTTTTAATACACTGTCTATGTTTGTCATAGCTTTTCTTCGAAGGAGCAAGTGACTTTTAATTTCATGGCTGCAGTCACCATTTGCAGTGATTTTGGAGCCCAAGAAAATAAAGTCTGTCACTACTTTTACTTTACCCCCTTCTATTTTCCATGAAGTGATGGCACTGGATGCTATGGTTTTAATTTTTTGAACATTGACTTTTAAGCCAGTTTTTTTCACTCTCCTCTTTCACCCCCATCAAGAGACTCTTTAGTTCCTCTCCACTTTCTTCCATTAAAGTGGAATCATCATTAATCTGAAGTTGTTGATATTTCTCTCAACAATCTAGATACCAGCTTGTGATCCATCCAGTCCAGCATTTCACATGATATACTTTGTATATAAGTTAAATAAGCAGGTTTGACAATATACAGTCTTGTCATACATTCCCAATTTTGAATCAATTTTCAATGTTTCTAACTGCTGCTTCTTGACCTGCATACAGGTTTCTCAGAAGACAGGTAAGGTGGTCTGGTACTCTCATCTCCTCAGGAATTTTCCATAGTTATGATCCACAGTCAGCTAGGCTTTAGATTAATGCAAAAGTAAATCTTTTCCTAGAACTCCTTTGCTTTTTCCATGATCCAATGGATGTTGGTAACTTGATCTCTAGCTCCTCTGCCTTTTCTAAATCCATCTTGTACATCTGGAATTTTTCAATTCATATACTGCTGAAACCTAGCTTGAAGGATTTTGAGCATCACCTAGCTAGCATGTGAAATGATCACAACTGTAAAGTAATATAATATTCTTTGGCACTGCTCTTCTTAGGGATTAGAAATTTTCCAATCATGCTGCCACTGCAGCATTTTCCAAATTTGCTGATATATTGAGTACAGCACCTTAACAGCATCTCCTTTTAGGATTTTATATAGCGCAGCTGGAATTCTATCACCTCCACTAACTTTGCTCATTGTAATCCTTCCTAAGGCCCACTTGACTAGTTATTGGTTCATTTAGTCAACAGATATTTCCCAGAACAAACCATGTACTAGAAACAGTTCTAGGCACTGTGTTAAGAACTGGGAATAAGAGAAAGGAATAAAACAAAATTGGGAACCCACAACACAGTAGGCTGTTCCTTTTCTGTTGAAAATCCCTTTATTTTCTTAGGACCATTGAAAAGAACTAATAGTTAAATTAACTGGATAAAGAGGCCCTTTTTAATTTCAATATTATCTATTGAAGATGGTGGGGGGGAGGGAAGAGAAAATATTTTTTTTTCTTAACACCAATTGTGATACCTTTATGTATCAACTTGACTGGACTACAAAGTGTCTTAATATTTATCAGTAGTTAAGCATTACTCTGGGTATGTCTTTGAGGGTATTTCTGGATAAGATTAACATTTGTGTCAGTAAACCAGGTTGCCCTCCCAAATGTGGATGGATTTCATTTAATCCACTGGCAGCCTGAATAGAACAAGAAACGTTTGGTAAGCTATAAATTATTCTCTGCTCAACTATGTTTGAGCCAGGGCATTGATCTTCTGCCTTCAGATTAAAACTTGTTGGAATTTTATCATGTGCTCTCCTGGATTTCCAGCTCGCCAACTGCAAATAGTAGAATTTCTCAATATCCAAAATATCTGTATAAGCCATTGTACAGAAGGAAATGGCACTCCACTCCAGGACTATTGCCTGGAAAATTTCATGGACAGAGGAGCCTGATAGGCTACAGTTCGTGGGGTTGCAAAGAGTTGGGCATGACTGAGCAATTTCACTTCACTTTTATATATGTATATATGAAATATATAGGATAAACAGATGCTTATATGAAATATGGATTCTGGTGTTTTGGAGAACCCAGGTTATATACCAGATAAGTGTGGTTATATTGTTTTCACAGAGAATACTGGATGCAGGAGAATTAAAATTAGTCAGTTAAATCTTTTGACAACCATCTCAATGAAATTAAAATATGAGGACCACTGCTTTTGAGCTCTTTCACTTGCTGTGCATCACCGTAATAGAGAAATGTGTGATGATCAACCAAAAATGTTTATCACATTGTACAGACAGTTCAAACCTGCACTAATATTGTAGCCACTAATCAAATTAATAAACATGAATAAAATTATAAAATTCAATTTCTTAGTCACACTAGCTGCATTTTAAATTCTCCATAGCCATATATGGCTAGTAGCTATCATACTGAACAATAGTGATGTAAAATATTTCTATCATTGTGGTAAATTCTATTTGACATTATTGATTTAAATCCTCAAGGGAACCTTGAGCTTTCTTTGAAAATGTAACCTGGTTTTAAGTCTTAAGGATAATAGATAACCCCCCCTGCCAAAAAAATTATCTTGATATGTGTATTAAGAGAAAGTGAAATATCTTCAAGTATTTTGGGCTTGAAGAGTAAAATAATAAAAGCAAGCCATGTTATTTTAGCTGCTTTTTGGTGTTTCAGTTCTTCCTAACCAATTGCTCACATGTTGACATCATTTTTTTCATAATTTTACTAGGTGATGGGAAGAGTAAATTAGAATTATAACATTCACCTATGTTACTCACACTTACATTAAGTGTCAAATTATAAATAATTCTTGATAGTTTTTCTGTGCATACATGCTAAGTTGCTTCAGTCATGTCCAATTCTTTGACACCCTATGGACTATAGCTTGCCAGAGTCCTCTGTCCATGGGACTTTTAGAATTCTTTAAATAGGATGAAACACTCTTTAATAATGATAGTTCTTGTATTTTAATGAGTGAAAACTTAATGCCAACTCTGTATCACCTCTTTTTTTGCTTCAGTAATGCAAATATTAGAAAGTATTGCCTTTGAGCTTTAAGACTTATGAAAGTAAATTATAGAATTTGGACACAGGAAAAATAAAGGGCAAGTTGTGTTAATTATAATTTTACAAGTAAAGATTAAGAGTTCCACCCTAACTATAGCATATATCCTGCCCTAAAGTTTGGAAGATACAACTGAAAATCCTATGTGAACTTTTTAAACACTCTTTATAATTTTTTATACAGTGTTACACTGAACAGACTCTTATCAGAAATATTATAGGATGCTAAGCCTGAAAATGTTTTCTAAGTGAAGAATTATTTATTTGTATATAAAATGATGAAAAGCAATTGGAACTTTATTTTAAAAAAATACAAAGTTAATATAGGGGAATGCCATTTCTTCTGTCATTTTGAATAAGAACAGATGTCAATAATCCAAAATTTCTTCTATTCTTGATGAAGAATGAACTATGATTGTTAATGATTTCTTAGTAGCTTCCAAACTCTATTTTTCTTTTTCCACTGCAATTTATCAGGATCTTTTTTGTAAATTTTAGACCACAAGTTTACCACTTATCTATTATGCAAAGCATGGTTGTAATTCTTAGATACATTGTAGTTTTATAATACATTATAGATTTATTACTACTGGCCTCTATTTGTCTAGACATTAAAATACCTGTGCCTTCTTCTGCTACATTTCTCAAGCACTCGTTACATTTATTTTATTTGGTTGGTACATTGATCTCAGTTCTGATCCTCAATTCCAGGTTCTGGCCTTTTAATACCCAATTTACCTAGAACAGAAAGAAGGCTGACAACTTTCATTTAACTGTCAGGTCCTTCTGGGACCCACTAGCTGCAGTAAAATGACTCTACATTGTATTTAATGATCCATGAAGATACTGAGACCAATAAAAAAAAAAGAAGTTTTCATGCCCTTATAGCTAGAAGCTGTTCTCATCTTCTATTAAGGCTGTTTAACAGCCCACAACAACTGCCAGACATGGGGGAAAAGGTGAAATAGCTATGTAACTGAACTACTCACCTCTCATAATGAAGCATCTGTTCAAAAAATATAGTGATTTCTCCTTTCTAAGGAACTCACAAGGCAAAGGTGAGCCAAGCAGTGAAATAAAGACTCAATTAAACAATGCCTGTTCTAATTGGAATAAGAAAGGAAAATAGCTTAGGAAAAAATAAGAAAATTATGGGAAACATTTCATCAATTTAAATATTGTTCATTAGTGAGAATGAAAAGAAATATGCAGCTTACCTACTGTTACAACAATTAAGTTCCATGCAATTTGGCAAGAATAATATTAAGCAGTAGATGAATCTTCCATTTGTTTTGTATACACAATAAAATTCCTGTAACATTTCTACATAATATTGGAGTTTAACCTCTCTCCCAGGAATTATAGTCCTCTTCCTGTGTTTGGATTTAATGCCTATTAGCTTAAAAGAAAAAAAAATTAGTAAGAAAGTAGATAGGATGGTTGGACTTTATAAACACAGATACACTCATTTTCCCAGCAAGACTTTTAACATCTTAGATTCACTTCTATTTTTATGGCTTTTCTCACCACTTAAAGAGTTCATTGATTTTCTTATACACAAAAAATGAAGAATTAATATATATTCAGTTTATGTTTTTTAATGAAAAAAGTGGTAANATGGTTGGACTTTATAAACACAGATACACTCATTTTCCCAGCAAGACTTTTAACATCTTAGATTCACTTCTATTTTTATGGCTTTTCTCACCACTTAAAGAGTTCATTGATTTTCTTATACACAAAAAATGAAGAATTAATATATATTCAGTTTATGTTTTTTAATGAAAAAAGTGGTAAGTGATAACCAATAACACTATGGTTACTGGACATGGACAATGGACATGAACTTGGGCAAATTTGGGAGATAGTGAGGACAGGTAGGACAGGCGAGCTGTTGTCCATGGGGTTGCAGAGTCATACACGACCGGGTGACTGAACAAGAACAACAACCTATGATAATCGCAGACCTAGAAAAATTGCAACACTAGCTTACCTCTGTACATATATTTCACAACATATAGGTTTGATTCTTGGGATGATAAACATAAGTTTCCAGGAGTCATCTTTTATGATGTTGCTAATTTCAAGAGAGAAAAATGTTCAGGAGTAGATGTTGCTACTCTTGAGATTGAAAGTATCACTACACGAAGATATTGTGCAGAAATAAATTTCAGAAAATTATGGGAGATTTTAAGTAGAAAACAGAGCTAGGCTATAAAGGGAAGATAAAAGCAGGGCCAACAATGACTTGCCACTTAGAAGCTGAATGGATTTCTGCTCATAAATGACCCTTAACTAGGTCTCATGATACAGGAAAAAATCTATACAAACTACAACCATAAGGCACAACCTTAATGTTCTAAACAAGAGATTACTTTAGAGCTTGAAGTGCTCCAAGAGAAGTGAAACCTGAGTAGCCGTGCTGCTGATGGGGCTATGAGGTTGACAGGCCTTACCAACAACAGGAAATTGCTATTAAAAATTATATTCCTCAGTAAAAGGTAGAAGGATACATGGGAAAACTAATATGATAAATATGAAGGTGTCAAAGTTTGATTTTGTCTATTTGCTTTTTTGTATGTATCTATTTTGCCTGGGGCTCACTCTGTGGATACGGTTTCCTTTTCTATGGAATTTTCACTATAGAGATTTACTTCAGTTCAGTTCAGTGGCTCAGTCGTGTCCAACTCTTTGCGACCGCATGAATTGCAGCATGTCAGGCCTCCCTGTCCATCACCAACTCCCGGAGTTCACTCAGACTCATGTCCANCCTCATCACCATGACCCACTGGTCTTGGGTTGCCCCGCAGGCATGGTTTAGTTTCATTGAGTTAGACAAGGGTGTGGTCCTAGTGTGATTAGATTAACTAGTTTTCTGTGAGTATGGTTTTAGTGTGTCTGCCCTCTGATGCCCTCTTGCAATACCTACCATCTTACTTTGGTTTCTCTTACCTTGGGTGTGGGGTATCTCTTCACAGCTGATCCAGCAAAGCACAGCCACTGTTCCTTACCTTGGACGAGGGGTATCTCCTTACTGCCGCCGTTACTGATCTTCAATGTGGGATAGCTCCTCTAGGCCCGAGATTTATTTAGAAGAGCTTTAAAGCACTTTGGCATTCTTCAAAATGATTGTATGTAGAGAATACAGAACATAGAAATTCTAACAGTAGCTTGGTATTAGGTTGAGCAAATGCATTTTAATCAAACCAATCAAAGTTTTCATTTTTCTCTTCATGAGAGTGTCTGTAAAGCATCTGCCTTTAGCTTGCCAAAGCAAAGGAAAAGATCCACTTTACTTATAAGAAAATGTTCATGTTTGAGGCTAAATAAATCTCTCCATTCATGTTATAATTTTACATTAAGAGAACTTTCCTTGGAGGTTGAAAATTGACTCTTGCTTAAAAAAATATATGAAAAGCTTGTTTTAGATTTGTATGGTATATGCCTGACCTTTCAAATATTTATCTAGAAATCTTTGTGGGTGATGTTGTTTATGACACATTTATCATAAAAGTTAAGCAGGACTGGTACCTTAATGAAGAGATTTGACCCAAAATTCATATCTCCATCTAAAAATGTAGAGTATTTAAAATATCCTTTTAGCTCTTGGTTTCAATAATAGAAAATGTTTGTTTTATTGGCCCCTAGCTATATAAACATAATCAATGTAATCTGTCCTTTAAAATTCTTAACAAGAAAACTGTTCATCTAATTTATACTGAGGCATTGTACAAGGGGTTTAGTATATAATCATCTTCTAGTACCACAATAAATAGCTACTATGTATTCATAAGAAGTTATTATTAATCATCAGCTTCTTATAATGGCTATTCTATGTCTTCCTAACAGCTTCACTCTGTCAATGAAGTTATGGACTGAGCTAAGAATTTAATTAAGTGCCTGTTTTTTAGAAGGAACACGTTTGTGAAGAACATGCAGACATATGCACATAGCCAATATATAATTGCCTTATTATTTCATTGCCATAATTCTATTTTAGAACTGCCTTTAGATATCCATCTTTAAAATTAACCACATTAGAGAAAGATTGAGATTTACTCCCTTTTAAAGTGCATCAAAATATCATATAAAAAAGAAAAAGCTTATCAGAACACTAATTCTGTTTTAATTTGAGTTTCAGTCTTTATCCTTTCAGTTGTATCCAAGCAGCTAAATTGAAGGGAAAGTTCTGAATGCCAACCAATGCATTTTTACCCAGTGAATTAATAGAGCCAATGGAGATAAGATTTTAAAAGAAAAATGTCTTGTATATGTTAATGCAGTAAATTTCAGTTCAGTTCAGTTGCTCAGTCATGTCCGACTCTCTGCGATCCCATGAATCGCAGCACGCCAAGCCTCCCTGTCCATCACCAACTCCTGGAGTTCACTCAGACTCATGCCCATCAAGTCAGTGATGCCATCCAGCCATCTGATCCTCGGTTGTCCCTTTCTCCTCCTGCCCCCAATCCCTCCCAGCATCAGAGTCTTTCGCAATGAGTCAACACTTCGCATGAGGTAGCCAAAGTATTGGAGTTTCAGCTTCAGCATCATTCCTTCCAAAGAAATCCCAGAGCCAATCTCCTTCAGAATGGACTGGTTGGATCTCCTTGCAGTCCAAGGGACTCTCAAGAGTCTTCTCCAACACCACAGTTCAAAAGCATCAATTCTTCGGTGCTCAGCCTTCTTCACACTCCAACTCTCACATCCATACATGACTACTGGAAAAACCATAGCCTTGACTAGACGGACCTTTGAACAAGCAGAAATAATTTCATCCCATTGATTCAAGTCATATATTTTGGTAATATAGAAATGCTACTTCTGAAGTGAATTCATGTATATACATATACGTATAGTATATATAAGCATCCCAGGATAGCCACTGTTACTTTATTGATAGCATATATAGTTCTGCATGCACACTCAACTGTGTCTGACATTGTGACCCCATAGACTGTAGCCTGCCAGGCTCCTCTGTCATGGAATTTTTCAGACAAGAATACTGGAATGTGGAGTGAAAGTGTTAGTTGCTTAGTCGTGTCTGATTCCTTGTGAGTCCATGTACTGTAGTGCACCATGCTCCTCTGTCCATGGAATTCTCCAGGCAAAAATACTAGAATGGGTAGCCATTCCCTTCTCCAGGTGATCTTCCAGACCCAAGGATCAAACCTGGGTCTCCTGCACCCACATTCTTTACTGTCTGAGCCACTAGGGAAGCATACACACACACACACACACACACACACACACACACACACACACGGGACCAATTCTGTATTCAATATCCTGCTACATACTGTATGAAGGATGGAAAAATATATGATCTAGGCTGTTCTTCAAAAAATATACATGGACACAATACTGATTTTAAATTATAAACGATTAAATAATATACAAGAGAATTTCTAGTTAATCCCTAAATTTAGAAATAAATCTATTGTCATGAGAATTTGAAGAAAGGAAAAAACACTAGGTCTGGAATTATTAGGAATGGTCGATGTGTGCTGTAGATGGCCATCTATTAGTTAAAATATTTGGATAGATAGAAATAAAAAGCTTGGCCAAAATCAGCTTTCATAAGTGCTGTGAGGAGATCGGCCAAGACTATAAGCAGTTAATCACTTGCAAGCTTGTACTAGGAAGTTGTGAGAAATGTGACACGAGTGAAAAGGAAAAGAGAGAGAGAGAGAGAGAGACGGAGAAAAAGGAAGAAAAAGAGAAAACTAAAGGCCAAAGTCTCTGCTGATTTATTCACAGCTTAATTAAATTAAAATAAAAAATAGAATGAAGACACTATTAAGAAAATATGTAAATCATCTTTTGCTTCTAACAATACATTATTTGGGTTATTTTTCTATCTTTACAATGACTCATTTATCACTGTTTCTATATTTCTTCTCTGATAAACTTTGTAGCTTTTTTTAAAAAAAACTTAATTCTTAATGCTGATGGTTTAGTTTTTGATTGTTCTTTTATTTTTGCTTTGCATTTACATTTTCTTTCTAAAACAATCCATTGATTCCCATTCCTTAAATGTTCATTTCTAATCTTTTATTTTAATTAATGTCTAATTTGTTTTATGATTCTGTAATTCTGCAACTTCATCAAACTCTAGTCTAATTCCTCTTCAGGAGGTGTTTTCAATTGGGTAGAATTTTTCCATTTGCACAGGCCACCATTGTCTCTAATTCATCAGGTACAAAATGAAAATGATCATATTTCCCCAACACAATTGAACAGTCCAACTTCCTTACTTTGGTCAAATATTTTAACAGATTATTTTTCTTTCCTATTTCTATTTATTGAGTCACATTTTCCTACAAATTGTGTCACAAATGAATTTAGTATACTCATCCTGGTCAAGGCTTGCCCAGCACTAGTCCTTACCCACAATCATGTACACTCACGGTATCAAATGTAATAATGGAAATATTACATTTTCTTAAAATGTTCTTAACAAATTTCTTATCAAAAGGGACAATATGGAAACAAAATGGAGTGAAACTTTAAAAGATAATTTTATCACATTAGTTTGATTATAAACTACAGTGAATTGAATATATTTGGGAAGTCAGTGCCCATTAGATATATTGATATAGATTGCCAATTAAAATAAACTTCCAACAAAATTGAATGAAAGTAATTTTTTCACACTTTGGAAAATATTTTGATACTCTGTCAAATATTGGTACCAACACATTTTGACATACATTTCTCAAGATAGTCAAGTGATGAATCAATCATAGTCAATATTACAGAATACTTTAAAATACAGAAATATTATATCATTATCAAAGACAAAACAGTGCAATGAAATTTAGAAAATTTATTTTTTATAAGCACATTAACTAAAGGGTCTTTGATCATGATGTAATGCTTCATTCACTATTTTGAATATCCTTACACATGTTGTAATGAGATGTCAAAGAAACTGAGGTATGTTTCACTTCAGTTCAGTTTAGTTCAGTGGCTCAGTCATGTCCGAATCTTTGCAACTCCATGGACTGAAGTATTCCAGGCATCCCTGTCCAACACCAGTGCCCGGAGCCTACTCAAACTCATGTCTATTGAGTCGGTGATGCCATCCAAATATGTAAATATGTCTACCTCCCCCTTCTCAACTGTCCCCATCTCCTCCGGCCTTCAATTTTTGCAGCATCAGGGTCTTTTCAAATGAGTCAGTTCTTCACATCAGGTGGCCATAGTATTGGAGTTTCGCTTCAGCATCAGTCTTTCCAATGAATATTCATGACTGATTTCCTTTAGGATGGACTAGTTGGATCTCCTGGCTAGCCGAGGGCCTCTCAAGAGTTCTCCAACACCACAGTTCAAAAGCATCAATTCTTGGCACTCAGCCTTCTTTATAAGTCCAACTCTCACATCCATAAATGACTACTGGAAAAACCAAAGCTTTACTAGATGGACTTTGTTGGAAAAGTAATGTCTCTGCTTTTTAATATGCTGTCTAGGTTGGTCATAACTTGTTTTCCAAGCAGCAAGCATCTTTCAATTTCATGGCTGCAATCACCATCTACAGTGGTTTTGGAGCCCCCCAAAATAAAGTCGGTCACTGTTTCCATCGTTTTCCAATATATTTACCATGAAGTAATGGGACCAGATGCCTTATCTTTGTTTTCTGAATGTTGAGTTTTAAGCCAAACTTTTTCACTCACCTCTTTCATTTTCATCAAGAGACTCTTTAGTTCCTCTTCACTTTCTGCCATAAGGGTGGTATCATCGGCATATCTCAGGTTATTGATATTTCTTCCAGAAATGTTGATTTGAGTTTGTGCTTCATCCAGCCTGGCATTTCGCATGATGTACTCTGCATATAAGTTAAATAAGAAGGGTTTCAAAATACAGCGTTGACGTACTCCTTTTCCTATTTGAAACCAATCGGTTTTCCCATGTCCAGTTCTAATTGTTGCATACAGATTTCTCAAGAGGCAGCTCAGGTGGTCTGGTATTCCCATCTCTTGAAGAATTTTCCACAGTTTGTTGTGATTCACACAGTCAAAGGCTTTAGCATAGTCAATAAAGCAGATGAACATGTTTTTCTGGAACTCTCATGCTTTTTTGATGACCCAGCTGATGTTGGCAATTTGATCTCTGGTCCCTCTGCCTTTTCTAAAACCAGCTTGAACATCTGGAATTTCATGGTTCATGTACTGTTGAAGACTGGCTTGTAAAATTTTGAGCATTACTTTTCTAGTGTGTGAGATGAGTGCAATTGTGCGGTAGTTCGAGCATTCTTTGGCAGTGCCTTTCTATAGAATTGGAATGAAAACTGACATTTTCCATTCCTGTGGCCACTGGTGATTTTCCCAAATATGCTGGCATATTGAGTGCAGCACTTTCACAGCATCATGTTTTAGGATTTGAAATAGCTCAACTGGAATTCCATCACCTCCACTAGCTTTGTTCATAGTGATGCTTCCTAAGGCCCATTTGACTTCGCAGTCCAGGATGTCTGACTCTAGGTGAGTGTTCACACCATTGTGGTTATCTGGATCATGAAGATTTTTTTGTATAGTTCTTCTGTGTATTCTTGCCACCTCTTCTTAATATCTTCTGCTTCTGTTAGGTCCATACCATTTCTGTCCTTTATTGAGCCCATCTTTGCATGAAATGTTCCCTTGGTATCTCTAATTTTCTTGAAGAGATCTGTAGTCTTTCCCATTCCAATAGTCATTTCCCATTCAAATAATCATCCAAATTTGGGTTACCTCACCATTCTCTTGTATGCAGCACTTGAAAATGACCATTTGTAAACATTAATTCTTGGAGTTTTATTTTATTTTACATGAAAGTAGTTTGTTCTCATAGTATGTTCAAAATTTTCAATGTTTTACAATCCAAATTAGGACCCTTGCCTAGAGAATAGTTTTATGTATTAATAGCTTTCATAAAGGCTGGAGGAGTTTAAAAAATCAGTGTTGTATATAAAAGAAAAACAAAGCAAAACAAAATTATAATTTTTATCCTTCCCTGTTGTGTGTTTTGTCAATAAGTCTATCTAAACAGCACCTTTATAGGAAGAAGAACTTTACAGCTTGTAATTGTGTAAACACTCTAGAGATTAAGAATTATTAATCTACTTTGAAAGCAAAAGTGGAAATTTATCTTGAATTTGCTGTAAATCAAGCACTACAGAAACTCACTATAATGAAAGTCATTGAAATTTCTCAAAATTGAGATAAAAGTGTGGAATATTATTCATTTTTCTCACAAGGTGAAAAGTGTAATACAAAATTCCTTTGTTTTTCCCAAAAGAAAAAGTTAAAATGGAAGGTGAACACTGAAAGTTTTTAATAATATGAAAGATTGGTCCAAGAGCAGAGAAAATATTTCATAATAAAGAACTGAACTGAAAGCAACACCGACCAGTTCATCAGAATTATATAATTTCATTTTCATAGTCATTCCAATCTTCCTCATATCTTCATATATATTGGAAACAAATATGTACCTAACCCTACTGCCTATTTTCTGTTACTTCGCATATGTTCTCTCTTAGGGAAATTAGCTGTACTTAATTAATATACATTATCTAGCCTTTAAAACAATGTGTTTGGGCAAATGTATACTACTTTACAATGTAATACACCCTATGAGATAAATAAGTTTATTTTACTACATAAATCAACAAAGCAGTGATGAGTGAGTTTGTGCCTCAAAGAAATCTGCAAACCTCTTTGCCAGATACACATAGTGAATCAGTTCAGATCAGTTTTGTCGCTCAGTCATGCCGATTCTTTGTGACCCCATGAATTGCAGCACGCCAGGCCTCCCCATCCATCACAAACTCCCAGAGTTCACTCAAACTCATGTGCATCCAGTCGGTGATACCATCCAGCCATCTCATCCTCTGTCATCCCTTTCTGCTCCTACCCTCAATCACTCCCAGCATCAGAGTCTTTTCCAATGAGTCAACACTTTGCATGAGGTAACCAAAGCATTGGAGTTTCAGCTTCAGCATCAGTCCTTCCAATGAACACCCAGGGCTGGTCTCCTTTAGGATGGACTGTTTGGATCTCCTTGCAGTCCAAGGAACTCTCAAGAGTCTTCTCCAACACCACACTTCAAAAGCATCAATTCTTCGGCGCTCAGCTTTCTTCACAGTCCGACTCTCACATCCATATATGACCACTGGAAAAACAATAGCCTTGACTAGATGGACCTTTGTTGACAAAGTAATATCTCTGCTTCTGAATATGCTATCTAGGTTGGTCATAACTTTCCTTCCAAGGATTAAGCGTCTTTGGATTTCATGGCTGCAATCACCATCTGCAGTGATTTTGGAGCCCAGAAAAATAAAGTCTGACACTGTTTCCACTGTTTCCCCATCTATTTCTCATGAAGTGATGGGATCAAACGCCATATTAGTTTTCTGAATGTTGAGCTTTAAGCCAACTTTTTCACTCTCTTCTTTCACTTTCACCAAGAGGCTTTTTAGTTCCTCTTCACTTTTTGCCATAAGGGTGGAGTCATCTGCATATCTGAGGTTATTGACATTTCTCCTGGCAATCTTGATTCCAGCTTGTGTTTCTTCCAGCCCAGCGTTTCTCATGATATACAATGCATAGAAGTTAAATAAGCAAGGTGACAATATACAGCCTTGAGGTACTCCTTTTCCTAATTGGAACCAGTCTGTTGTTCCAAGTCCAGTTCTAACTGTTGCTTCCTGAAACCTGCATACAGGTTTCTGAAGAGGCAAGTCAGGTGGTCTGGTATTCCCATCTCTTTCAGAACAGTATGAAAAGGCAAAACGATAGGATACTGCAAGAGCAACTCCCCAGGTCAGTAGATGCCCAATATGTTATAGGAGATCAGTGGAGAAATAACTCCAGAAAGAATGAAGGGATGGAGCCAAAGCAAAAACAATACCCAGTTTTGGATGGGACTGGTGATAGAAACAAGGCCCGATGCTGTAAAGAGCAGTATTGCATACAAACCTGGAATGTTAGGTCCATGAATCAAGGCAAATTCAAGTGATCCAATAGGAGGTGGCAAGAGTGAATGTCGACATTCTAGGAATCAGCGAACTAAAATGGACTGGAATGGGTGAATGTAACTCAGATGACCATTATATCTACTACTGTGGGCAGGAATCCCTTAGAAGAAAAGGAGTAGCCATCATGGTCAACAAAAGAGTCTGAAATGCAGTACTTTGATGTAATCTCAAAAACAACAAAATGATCTCTGTTCATTCCCAAGGCAAACCATTCAATATCACGGTGATCCAAGCCTATGCCCCAAGCAGTAATGCTGAAGAAGTGAAGCTGAATGGTTCTATGAAGACCTACAAGACCTTTTAGAACTAACACTCAAAAAAAGATGTCCTTTTCATTATAGGGGACTGGAATGCATAGTGCATAAATCATATTAAATTTTCATCAAAGGAGTGGGAAATCCTTACCAATGAATAGAAGCTTGGCAGTTCATACTGCTCATAAGTAAACAATGGCCAGTGCCCCAGTTAGAAGAGTAGCCAGTTGAACAATATGACTTACTACAATGTGTAAATAAAACATCTTCCAAACAAAACAAAACATACATGTTCTCTTAGCTAAAGTTATAGATCCCCAATCAATAAAACAAGCAATAAAGTAAGATTTAGGAAACACTCTTATTCTAAAAGAATTTAAAATTAAAATATAAATTGGAGAAATCAAGGCTATAATAAAATGATTACAGAGTGTAACATTTCTGTTAATGGATTTTATTTCAATATTTTACATATTTATAAACAGGTAGGGTATTATACAATTATTTTGATCAGGAAACTCTGGAAAAGCATTCGTTATTTATTTCTAAGTAAAGGAGACCAGAGTAATTCTCTACAGATGAATAAAGCTAGATTGATTTTTAGATAATTTTTTTGACATATCCCACAGACTCACTCCATTATTGCCCTTGGTGAAAATGCTTTTGTTGCACATAATCAATGGCCTTCAAAGTAAAAGATTAACAAAAATGCAAAGAAATCCCTAGTCAACACATACTGATATATTATCTATGACTCTTCCTAGGCTTACCCTTGTACAAGCATTACTATAATCAATATTACATACTACTTTTTATTCTATTTTGTTCATTTTCCAATTATAGACATCTTCTTGCACTTGGGCTTCCCTGATAGCTCAGTTGGTAAAGAATATGCCTGCAATGCAGGAGACCCTGGTTCGATTCGTGGGTTGGGAAGATCCCCTGGAGAAGGGAAAGGCTACCCAATCCAGTTTTCTGGCCTGGAGAATTCCATTGACTGCATAGTCCAAGGGATCACAAAGAGTCAGGCACACTGAGTGACTTTCACTTTTTCTAGACCCTTTAAATATTTAACATTTTTAAATAATTATATTATCCCCCAAATATACTAATAGTTACTAGTAGTCCAGGTAGTTATCTTTAAATCTTTCCTGTCTCTCACACATTGAAACTGAGGAGGGCACTGTAAGGTTCCCAGGTCCTGAGGTCTTTCTGTCCCCCATCTCTTGTAGGCAAGACGCCAACCTCCCTGAGTTCTGAAGGGTGGACTGGAACACTTGCTAATGCTAATCAAGGAGGCCTGCATGCTGGGTCGCTCAGCTGTGTCTGACTCTTTTGTGATCCTAGGAACCTTCACCTGCCAGGCTTGTCTGTCCATAGGGTTTTCCAGGCAAGAATACTGAAGTAGGTTGCCATTTCCTTCTTCAGGTGATCTTCCTGATCCAGGGATCGAACCCATGTCTCCTGCACTGGCAGACAGATTCTTTACCATTGAGCAATCTGGGAAGCCCAATCAAGGGAGGAGAAACCAGGAAACTACCTGAGGCAAGATTAGAGACCAGAGAAACTCAGAAATATTAGAAGACCAATCACCTGAAATGTATTAAAGTAGTACAAGCCCTGCTCACGCCTCCATTTTGTCAAACCTCACTTTTCACCCACTGTTAACAAAAATCCTCATTAAGTTCTCTGGGGTTGAAATATACAGATATTTTGTTTGTTTGTTTGTTTGTTTGTTTGTTTGTTTCCCCAGAGGGCAAAGCCCGATGTGTCTCCCTTTGCCTTTCAAAAGCTATCCTTTCCTACTTCACTCAGAACTCTGTTGACTGGATTTCATTTGGCAACAGTGTACAGATATTGGCTGCCAAGGTGGTGGTAGTAGTAAAGAACCTGCCTGCCAGTGCAAGAGACATAAGAGACATGGATTTAATCCCTTGGTTGGGAGGATCCCCTGGAGAGGGGATGGCAACCCAGTTCAGTATCCCTGCCTGGAGAATCACATAGACAGAGGAGCCTGGCAAGAAACAGTCCAAAGGACTGCAAAGAGTTGGACACAACTGAAGCGAACTAGCATGCACACACACATGTACATGGTTGGGCCATAAAGAAGGCTGAGTACAGAAGAACTGATACTTTTGAATTGTGGTGCTGGAGAAGATTATTGAGAGTCCCTTGGACAGCTAGAGGATCAAATCGTAAAGGAAATCAACCATGAATATTCACTGGAAGGGCTGCTGCTAAAGCTGAAGTTCCAATACTTTGGTACCTTATGTGAAGATCGGACTTGTTGGAACAGCCTCTGACGCTAGGAAAGATGGAAGGCAAGGGGCAGGGAATGACAGAGGATGAGATGGTTGGATGGTATCACAAACTCAGTGGATGTGAGTGTGAGCAAACCCCAGGAGATAGGAAAGAACAGGTAAGCGTGGAGTCCACGGGGTCTTAGAGTTGGACGCAATTTAGTGACTTAACAACAACCAGGTACAGAGAGGCCGAGCTTTTGCTAAAACCATGATACATGAATTTGTCACTAAAGCTTTTCAATTTTACTCTCTATAGAGCTCTTTCAGATGTGCCTTGTCCTATTCATTCCAACCAAATTGTCCTTTGTTTAGGTTTACCATCATCTCTCAC
This sequence comes from Neotragus moschatus, assembly GCA_006410615.1. Classification (NCBI taxonomy): domain Eukaryota; kingdom Metazoa; phylum Chordata; class Mammalia; order Artiodactyla; family Bovidae; genus Neotragus; species Neotragus moschatus. The sequence goes on along the minus strand of SJYA01000443.1, from coordinate 233,480 downwards.
TGAGAGTTCCTTATCTGCTTTTTAAAAATTTGCTTTCCGTTTCGGTCAAATCAACTCTTTACTCAACTATTAAGGGCTATTTCATAACATGTAAAAGTAAATAGATTTTAAATCATAATGTTATTATAAAGAACCAAGAAAATTAAAACCTTGCTGCCAATTAAATAATATAATATAATCAGCTAGAGTATTTATGCCTAATGTGTATTTTAAACTCATTTATACATATAGTTTTATCATGCTCCACTCTTGTGTGGATAAATACATGCAAAAACAAATGGTTACAGGATTCCTAAATCATCTTCATTTTTATGGTCCAATTCTTCTGAGTCAAGTTTTAGATTATAATTTTTGAATATGTGTTTTTCCATTCAGTATTGTTGCCTGTGCTATCCAGAGCCTGCCAAAGCAAACAATGCAAAGAAATAGAGGGAAATAATACAATAGGACAGACTAGAGATCTCTTCAAGAAAATTAGAGATACCAAGGAAACATTTCATACGGAGATAGGCACAATAAAGGACAGAAACCATATGGACCTAACAGAAGCAGAAGACATTAAGAAGAGGCAGCAAGACTACACAGATGAACTATACAAAAAATGATCTACATGACACAGATAGCCACGATAGTGTAATCACTGACATAGAGCCAGACGTCTTGGAGTGTGAAGTCAAGTGGGCCTTAGGAAGCAGCACTACAAACAAAGCTAGTAGAGGTGATGGAATTCCAGCCGAGCTTCAAGTCCTAAAATAAATAAATAAATAAATAAATAAATGATGATGCTGTTAAAGTGCTGCACTCAATATGCCAGCAAATTTGGGAAACTCAACACTGGCTACAGGACTGAAAAAAATCAGTTTTCATTCCAATCCCAAAGAAAGGCAGTGTTAACGAATGTTTAAACTACCACAAAATTGCACTCATTTCACATAATAGCAAAGAAAGGCTCAAAATTCTCCAAGCCAGGCTTCAGCAGTACTTGAACCAAGAACTTTCATTTGTTCAAGCTGGATATAGAAGAGGCACAAGAACCAGAGATCAAATTCCCAACATCCACCGAATCATAGAAAAAGCAAGAGAATTCTAGAAAAACATCTACTACTGCTTTATTGACTACAGCAAAACCTTTGATTGTGTGGATCACAACAAACTGTGGGATACTCTGAAAGAGATGAGAATACCAGACAACTTCACCTACCTCCTGAGAAACCTGTATGCAGGTCAAGAAGCAACAGTTAGAACTGGACATAGAACAATGTGCCGGGGTCCAGCCCCGGTGGATCCAGGGAATTCGAAGTGTTGATGGTGTCGGCATCTTAGAAAAAACTTATTTAATTACAGGTAGAGAGGGATTAGAAAATTAGCAGAGAAAAGAGGCTGAATAACTTGGCTTACATGGAATACCAATCACCACCTATGTAGGCCACAGGCGTCTTTCTGTTCTCCCGAAGGAGAGGAGGCACTGAGGCCTCCCTGGTCTGATCTTAGAAGCCCAGGCAGAATTTGTAGGCTTGGTGAGGACCCACGTGCCAGATGGGAATTCAGCCAGAAAAGAGTAGGAGATATTAGAGGAGAAAAAGAGGCTGAATAACTTGGTTTACGTGGGATACCAATAAAATTCCAAGACAAGGAATTTGACCATCTACGTTGGACCACTGGCACCACTTGAATATTGGAAAGTGCCCTTCCTTGGGCACCTTTTCACGTGGACTTGAAAGCCAGGGGAAGTAAACAGACATGGCAGGCACTCACACTCCAGATGGGAATTCAGCCAGAAATATGGAAAACAAGAAAGAACAACATAGGGGAATCAGTCTTTCCGGAAACGGACCCATTTTCTTTATTTTCAGTTTTGCTTGTATACCTTTTGTTACACATAGGGATGAATACAGAGTCATGCAGCGGTCAGAAGACCAGACCCTTGTCAAAATCAGGTGCTTCACATAAATGTATAAAAAAGTTTTAGAGATTTTACATCATCTTCTGGCCATGAGGCCTCCTGACATTTTAAGACCCTTTCTTTCTGATAACCAAAAAACTTATTTTTTCCAAGGGTGTTTTTTCTTAAGCTAGGCACCACCCTCCAAATAAATTTGCATTCCTATAGGGTGAAAGTGTAGTGAGTTACATACAATCAAGAAAGGAATTTATTTAATCCAAGGTTAACATGATTAATCTTAAAAGTTAATACTTATTTCTCTTATATGCTAGTTATATTCATTATAGGGGCAAGGAATATGGAGATTTAGTAGCAAAATATCAGCCCAACAAATGAAATTCCTTCACCAATGTTCCTCTTAAGATCTATTTAGTCTTAAGATAGTGATAAAGTTACATTTTTACATAACAAGTACACAGTGATTTATAACAAAATACAGTGGTCTATAACAAAAGAGAAAATTCATCAACTCAGAAAGTCTAGTATTGCTAACATCAAAAACTACTATATTTCCTTTTCTATATTCCAAATACATTGATTAATATATCCCCAGGTGCCTAAGGACGTGGAGGCCTGGCGGCAATCATTGACTCAACAATGAGAAAAGCCCTATGCTAATCAAGATAGTCCTTCAAAATAGTCCAAACTCTCTGTGCTGTTTATGGTTGAGAGGTAGTAAACAATTGGCAGAAGTATGGATAATCCTGTCACACAAACTAGTCTGCCTGCAGAGAGGTTTGACCTGAGACACCCTTGTCACACCCAGGGCAGGGAATTAGTAGCAATTACTGACACAACAAATGAAAAACCCTTCTCCAATATAATTCTTAACCAACCCACTATACTAATAAATTCTAACTTCCCAAAAGAATCTGCCTTTAGTGAGTCTAAAACATCTCATGCCTCTCATGGTTGGGAGGCTGTAAACAATCACATGTGGCTGGATGAACCTATACAGGCAGGCTAGATAACCTTCAAAGGAGTTCGTGAGCTGAAACACTCTTGTCATGTCCAGGAAGTTTTGTTAACTGGAGCTGTAGGATAACTCCTTCACCGAGAGAAATGGTTATGGGGGATAGCCACCCGTAAAGTCAGAGGTGTAGGAGAAAGCATAAAGCAGACTCTGGTTTGGGGGGTAGATGCTCGGGAACAGGGGGTTTTCTGAGGCTTGATCATGCCTTTGCGTACACCAAGCCTCCTTCCTCATGACCTTTGCCATGGGCGGAGTTCCTCACTCTGGCCCCTGGCAACAATGGACTGGTTACAAACTGGAAAAGGAGTATATCAATGCTGTATATTGTCACCCTGCTTATTTAACTTACATGCACAGTACATCATGTGAAATGCTGGGTTGGATGAAGCACAAACTGGAATCAAGATTGTAGGTAAAAATGTTAATAACCTCAGATATGTAGATGATTCCACCCTTATGGCAGAAAGTAAAAAACTGGAGAGCCTCTTGATGAAGGTGAAAGAGGAGAGTGAAAAAGTTGGCTTATTTTCAACATTCAAAAAACAAAGGATTGCATCTAGTCCCATCACTTCATGGCAAACAGATGGGGAAACAATGGGTTCGATGACACAGTTTTGGGCTCCAAAATCACTGCAGATGATAACTGCAGCTGTGAAATTAAATGATACTTGATCCTTGGAAGAAAAGCTATGACAAACCTAGACAGCATATTAAAAAGCAGAGACATTACCTTGCCGACAAAGGTCCATCTAGTCAAAGCTCTGGTTTTTCCAGTAGTCATGTATGGATGTGAGAGTTGGACCATAAAGAAGGCTGAGTACTGAAGAACTGCTGCTTTTGAACTGTGGTGTTTAGAAGACTGTTGAGAGTCCCTTGCACTGCAACAAAATCAAACCAGTCAATCCTAAAGGAAATCAGTCCTGAATATTTATTGGAAGGACTGATGTTGAAGCTGAAGCTTCGATACTTTGACCACCTGATGCGAAGAACTGACTCATTGGAAAATACCTTGATACTGGGAAAGATTGAAGGAAGGAGAAGAAGGAGATGACAGAGGATGAGTTGCTTGGATGACGTCAGTGATTTGACAGACATGAGTTTGAGCAAGCTGCAAGAGTTGATGATAGACAGGGAAGCCTAGTGTGCTCCAGTCCATGGGGTCGCAGAGTCAGATGGTACTGAACCACTGAACTGAACTGAATGGAATTGAACTCTGCCTTCACCAAAACCTTATATATTGACCTTCCTCCTACTGCCTCTTTGGAGCAGTCTCTCAGAGCCATTTAAAGTGCTGCCTCCTGGGCTGCAGTCCTCTTCTTGCCCAAAATAAATCTTAACTTGCAAATTTCAAGTAGTATGTCCTTTTAAGTCAACGCCCTGGAGGAGGGCATGGCAACTCACTCCAGTATTCTTGCCCAGAGAATCTTATGGACAGAGGAGCCTGGCAGGCTACAGTCTTTAGCATCACAAAGAGTTGGACATGACTGAAGTGACTCAGTATGCACTCACCTGAGCAAATGTCCGAAAAGGCCTGCTACTCTAAATCCAGTGAGTGACCCTAGGAATTAGATTATGTTCTTGAGATAGTTCTTGCCAATCCCATTTCCTGGACTAAATTTGCCATTTTACTTCTATTTGCCTAGGCCACTGTCAGGACTTTTATTACAAATTATTACAAATCTCTGGTCTCTGTAATAAACAGTTTGGGAATTATAGTAGCTTTTCTTCATGCAAAGAAGCATGAATTGTGACTAGCTCCAAGAACCAGTACACAAACAAAATTTTATAGTTTAACACTTCTATAATATGTCTAGTTGTTTTGTGTATCATAGGCCTACAAAAACTCTCCATAAATAGTATCACCCTGTTTTGTAAAATTTCATATCTCTTTTTTGAGAAGACAAATACCATATGCCCAATATTAATGAAAATTATAAGTTGACATATAACTTACTTTGGCTAAAATAAACTATTTTAAAGAATTTCTATATCCTCCACTTTCTAAAAGTTAAAAATAGTATCATATTAGATCAAAAATATATTTATACCTTACTACACATTATATTCAATTTTCTTCCATATCTCCTTTGTTAATTTCACTGGTAAATTAAAATACAGCAACTATTTTAATCTGCATTTTTTCATATTAAATACATGCTTTATATGTAAAATAAGCAGAATAAGAGTTGCTTGGTAAATTAATAAATAATTAGCTAAATTTATTTTCCATCTTTTTGGGCTCCAAAATCACTACAGATGGTGACTGCAGCCATGAAGTTAAGACACTTGCTCCTTGGAAGAAAAGCTATGACCAACCTAGGCAGCATATTACCAGCAGAGACATTACTTTGCCAACAAAGGTCTCTCAAGTCAAAGCTATGGTTTTTCAGTAGTCATGTATGGATGTGAGTATTGGATTATAAAGAAAGCTGAGCACTAAAGAACTGATGCTTTTGAACTATGATGTTGAAGAAGACTCTTGAGAATCCCTTGGACTGCAAGGAGATCCAACCAGTTCATCCTAAAGGAAATCAGTCCTGAATTTTCATTGGAAGGACTGATGCTGAAGCTGAAACTCCAATACTTTGGCCACCCGATGTGAAGAGCAGACTCATTTGAAAAGATCCTGATCCTGGGAAAGATTGAAGGCAGGAGGAGAAAGGGATGACAGAGGATGAGATGGTTGGGTTACATCACTGATTCAATGGACATGAGTTTGAGTAAACCCGGAGTCGATGATGGACAAGGAAGCCTGGCATGCTGCAGTCCATGGGTTACAAATAGTAAGACATGACTGATCAACTGAACTGAACTGATTAGTCAGTTCTTTGCATCAGGTGTCCAAAGTATTGGAGCTTCAGCTTCAACAACAGTCCTCCCAGTGAATATTCAGGACTGGTTTCCTTTAGGATTGACTGATTTGATTTTCTTGCAGTCTAAGAGACTCTCAAGAGTCTTTCCAACAACACAATTCAAAAACATCAATTCTTCGGTGCTTAGCTTTCTTTATGGAAGTTTATGGAAGTTATGGAAGTATATGGAAGTTTATGGAAGTTTAACTTCCATAGTTAAACAAATACAGCATTCACACCAATAATGATGAAAGTAGCATGTAAAACTATGTCTTAAAATTTTACCTAGATTGTTCATTTTTTAAATGCTGATCTTGCTATATAATAGTGAAACAGGAAGCAAGCAGGTACAATCTTTAAAAGAATGATGCAACCTGAGGACATGACATAAACTGATTAGAACCAAATAGCTCCAAGATGGCAGACAAATTGACTTCCAGTAGACTTTCATTCTCTGTATACCTCAATGTAACACTCAACAAGCTAAATGACACCCACATACATCATGTTAATTCCAAAGCTGACCATAAATTTCAAAAAGTGGTCAGTGGGCCAATCCTGGAGACTCCATCCCTTTCCCAAAATAGCTGAAATACTCCTCAAACTTACTGGCCCATGAGACTACCCATCTCTATAAAAACTAAGGCTTCCCAGGAGTCTCAGTGGTAAAGAATCTGCCTACCAATGCAGGAACTACAGGAGACACAGGTTCAACCCTTAGGTCAGAAAGATCCCCTGAAGAAGGAAAAGGCCACCTGCTCCAGTATTCTTGCAGGAATAATCCCATGAACAGAGAAGCCTGGTGGGCTACAGTCCGTGGGGTTGCAAAGAATCAGACATGACTGAGCACACAAAATTTGACAACCTGGTGCCACTCTCACCTTCTGAGATGGTTCACACTCTGTCTGTGGAGTGTATTTCTCTTTAAATAAATCCACTTCTTACCTATCACTTTGTCTCTCACTGAACTCTGTGATGAGACATCAAGAATATGAGCTTTGTTAAGTCCTAAGACTGGGTAATGTGATCTCAGTTAAAAGAATATAGGTTCTGAGGAAAACAAATATCAGTAGCATTAAAATATATACATTACCATGTGTGAAAGAGCTAGCCTTTGGGAGGTTGCTGTATAACACAGAGAGATCAGCTCGGAGCTCTGTGATGACCTACGGGGGTGAGATGGGGTGATGGAATGGGTGGAAGCTTCAAGAGAAAGGGGATATATGTATACTGATGGCTGATTCATGGTGTTTTATGGCAGAAAGCAGCACAACATTGTAAAGCAAAAATTAAGAAAAAAAAAAAGAACATGTTCTGAGAAAAAGATATTATATATTAATGCATATATATGAGACCTAGGAAAAATGGTACTGATGAACCTATCTTCAGGGCAGGAATAGAGACATAGACATAGAGAATCAACTGGTGGACACAGTGGGTTAAGTAGTGGGGTGGTGATGAGGTGAGATAGTGGCATTGATATATATACACTACAGTTCAAAATAGATAGCTAGCAGGAAGCTGCTGTATAGAACAAGGAGCTCAGTTCAGTGCTTTGGGATGACCTAGAGGGGTGGAATGGGGGGAGAGGAGTGGGAGGAAGGCTCAAAAGGGAGGGGAATACATGTATTCACATGGCTGATTCATGATGTTGTACATGAGAAAATAGCACAACATTGTAAAGTAATCATATTCCAATAGAAAAACAATATATTTTAAGCTTAAAATGATTAAAAAAAATAAAAAGTACAAGTTCAAATCCCAATTTGAGTTTTGACTGGATTTAAGTCTCAGCCTGGGTTTCATGTCCCAATCTAACTGTTCAGTCACTAATTTATATCTGATTCTTTGTGATCCCATGGACTGCAGCACACCAGGTTTCCCTGTCCTTCACCACCTCCTATAGTTTGCTCAGACTCATGTCCATAGAATCAGTGATACCATCCAACCATCTCATCCTCTGTGGCCCCACTCTCCTTTGGCCTTCTATCTTTCCCAGCATCATGGTCTTTTCCAATGAGTTGACTCTCAGATGGCCAAAGTTTTGGAGATTTAGCTCCAGCATCATTCCTTCCAATAAATATTCAGGGTTGGTTTCCTTTAGGATTGACTGATTTGATCTCCTTGCTGTCCAAGGACTCTCAGAAGTCTTCTCCAGAACCAGAATTCAAAAGTATCAGTTCTTCGGTGCTCAGCTATCTTTATGGTACAACTCTGACATCCATACATGACTACTGAGAAAACCACAACTTTGACTCGATGGACCTTTGGCCAAGTGATATATTTCTTTTTTAATATGCTGTGTAGGTTTGGCATAACTTTTCTTCCAAGGAGCAGTTATCATCCACAGTGATTTTGGAACCCAAGGAAAGAAAATCTGTCACACTTTCATTTTCCTGTCTCCTATTTGCCATGAAATGTTGGGACCGGATACTGTGATCTTAATTTTTGAAAGTTGATTTTGAAGACAGCTTTTTCACTCTCCTCTTTCACCCTCATCAAGAGGCTCCTTAGTTCCTCTTCACTTTCAGCCATTAGAGTGGCATCATCTGCATATCTGAGGTTGTGATAGGTCTCCAACCAATCTTCACTGTGATCTATCCAGTTCCACATTTCACATGATGTACTCTGAATATAAATTAAATAGACAGGGTGACAATATACAGCCTTAATGTACTCCTTTCCCAATTTTGAACCAGTCAGTTCTTCCATGTCTAGTTCTAACTGTTGCTTCTTGACTCACATACTTGTTTCTCAGGAGATAGGTAAAGGGATCTGGTACTCCTTTCTGTTTAAGAATTTTCTACAGTTTTTTCGTGATTCATATAGTCAAAGGGTTTAGCCTAGTCCATGAAGCAGAAGCAGATGTTTTTCTGGAACTCCATTGCTTCCTCTATGATCCAATGGATGGTGACTTTGATCTCTTGTTCCTCTGCCTCTCCTAAACCCAGCTTATACATCTATTTAGAAGTCCCTGGTTCATGTATGCTGAAACCTAGCTGAAAGGTTTTGAGGGTTATCTCTCTAGCATATGAAATGAGCCCAATTGTATGGTAGTTTGAACATTCTTTGGAATTGCCCTTCTTTGGAATTGGAATGAAAACTGACCTTTTCAGGTCCTGTGGTCACTATTGGTCATATATATAATTACCTTTAAACAAAAAGTTATTTTTAACAGCTGATACAGTTAAAATTAATAAAAACATTTGCAAATATCATTACTTGGGAAATCTCAAGACATAGAAGTTAATAATAATATCATATTCAATCAAATATTAAATTTAAACCTCTCTAGGATAGGAATTCACTGTTAGATTAAAATATGAAAATTGTTTTCATTACAAATGCTCATTTTTTTCTTAACCTAACTCAAGAAAAGAGATTAGAATTATTTAAACAACTTTAGTAGGTATTTGACATTTTAATACCTAGTGAAGATTTATCTGACATAAATATACTAAATATGCTAAATGAAGGGAATCTGAAATCATAAAGTTAAATAAGGATATCCATGATGCAACTGCTGTGGAAAATGAGGGGCTACCATCTAGAGTCTAGCATGTGAAATTATATGTTACATACAAAAGTTATGTATCATATAATAAATGATATATAAACACTGGTAATTGGAATATATGAGCATAAAGTCAAATGAAGATAATTTGACTATAAGGTAATTTTAGAAGATTGATGTTTGATTTTTGTTGTTTGTATAAATTGCAAAATTAGAGAAGCTGGAGTTAGTTCTGTTTAGGAAAAGGATTATTTCAATTATCTATGCATTTAACTTTTATCTCTTAATACTGTAACATTTATAATTATAGATCATAAATGTTTATGTACTAAATGCCAGACCTTAAAAAATGAATAAAATTTCTACATAGAAATTGTTAACAGATAAGTTAATGGTTCTAGAAATAAAGATTTGAAGATGGGGGTCTTAAAATAGGAAGAAAGCTAGGTGAGCCAAATGACAAATAAAAAGAAGCAGAAAGTCAAGAGAAAATACTGAAATACAGAGGACACATAGTAAATATAAAAACAAAAACCACTGCTTTTGGCAAAATATTGACTCTACAACATAATAATAGTGTGATCACTCTGAGTCTTGAGACATACATAAAATGGATCAGATAACAATGAAGCTGTGTTAAGACTCAAACTAGCCTGCAGTGTGCTCAACAGCTCAGTAGTGTACAATCATTTTGTGATGCACTGTAGCCTGCCAGGCTCCTGTGTCCATGGGATTTCCTTGGCAAGAATACTGGAGTGAGTTGCCATTTCCTATTCCTGGGTATCTTCCAGACTCAGGGATTGAACTTGTGGCTCCTGTATTGGCAGGCAGATTCTTTACCACTGCACCACCTGAGAAGCTCCAAAATGTTCAGCATGGTGCCCAGAAAGTAAATTCTCAGAAATTATTAAGTTATTTTTACAGAGGTTATTTCAGGAAAGTAATTCTGAAAAAGTCAAACTTGATTTTATTATGTATTAGGTTATTTTTTAAAATGTTAAAATAGCCCCAGATTGTTTTTAATGCTAGTGACATTGCCTATGATTCAGATGTTTTATATGAAACTTATACAAGCATAAAATTCTTTGATGTCATAAGATTTTTAAAATGCAGAAAAAAAATAGAATGGTTCAATGCACAGAATTGAACACTTAATGACTCCTAGTATTAAACCAAATAGTTTTTATGAATTTACCATCTCAGTATAATAATAAAAATTAAAGAAATATAAATCAAAATCAGCAGATAAAAATTAATTTTTATCAATTTCTGTAGGATTTTATTAGTGTTAAGATCTTGACCCTGTGGCCAAAGTATCTACTTCAATACTTTGGGATTTCTATTCTGACTCCAAGGGTATTAATGGTAAACCTATAGGAAATACATGTTTTCACATAGTCTTCCCAATTAAGGCTTATATAAAAAAATGTTAGTTTACAATTCCTCTTCCACAACTCTACCCACACTGACTCAATAGCCTAGCTATACTCTTTATTTCACTATGATTAGGGCAGAATTCTCGCTAGATAATGGAAATCCCACTTCTCTCCTACATGTTCCCCATCAAATTTTATTTTCAAAATACTTCAAAAGAAACTCAATTGAACCTAGACTGGCGATTCATTTCACTTGTGATATCATACATGTTACAATGCCACTCTCCCAAATCGTCCCACCCTCTCCCTCTCCCACAGAGTCCAAAAGGCTGTTCTATACATCTGTGTCTCTTTGGCTGTCTCACCTACGGGATGCAGGATGCTTGGGACTGATGCACGGGGATGATCCAGGGAGATGGTGTGGGGTGGGAGGGGGGAGGGGTGTTGGGATTGGGAGCTCATATACACTCGTGGCTGATTCATGCCAATCTATGGCAAAATGAATACAGTATTGTAAAGCAAAACAAACTAAAAAATAAAAATTAAACAAAAATAAAAGACACTCAATTGAGCTATGCTGCTGCTGCTGCTGCTAANGGGAGGGGGGAGGGGTGTTGGGATTGGGAGCTCATATACACTCGTGGCTGATTCATGCCAATCTATGGCAAAATGAATACAGTATTGTAAAGCAAAACAAACTAAAAAATAAAAATTAAACAAAAATAAAAGACACTCAATTGAGCTATGCTGCTGCTGCTGCTGCTAAGTCACTTCAGTCGTGTACGATTCTGTGAGACCCCATAGATGGCAGCCCACCAGGCTCCTCTGTCCCTCGAATTCTCCAGGCAAGAACACTGGAATGGGTTGCCATTTCCTTCTCCAATGCAGGAAAGTGAAAAGTCGAAGTGAAGTCACTCAGTCATGTCCGACTCTTCACGACCCCATGGACTGCAGCCTTCCAGGCTCCTCTGCCCATGGGGTTTTCCAGGCAAGAGTACTGAAGTGGGTTGCCATTTCCTTCTCCACAACTGAGGTATACTAATGACTTAAACTGTTGTGTTGTATTAAAATTTGAGATTTGCACTAAGGTTCTCCATTTCCTATTACTCGAAAAGAAAACACCCATCAATCATTCCTTTTAAAAGGAAAAAGGAAATAATCACCCTATATTTAAAATAGCTTAAATTATAAGCTATTTCACAGATGCCAATAGGTTAAAACTTAAGGATGGTATGTCAACCTTTTCCACTGTTGTGTTTTGCCATTTATAAATGATAGGCATGACATAACAAATGAGTATGCCCTTTCCTAACAAAAAAGAAAAACTTCACCCAGAATAATCAAAATTTGGATTGTGATGCAGTTTGATAAAACTCCAGATTGTCACACTGTATTCTTCTCGATTCTTTATTATATTCTACCTTGTATTAATGTTCAAAATTCTCCAAGCCAGGCTTCAGCAATATGTAAACCATGAAATTCCAGATGTTTAAGCTGCTTTTAGAAAAGGCAGAGGAACCAGAAATCAAAAAGCCATCTGCTGGATCATGGAAAAAGCAAGAGAGTTCCAGAAAAACATCTACTTCTGCTTTCTTGACTGTGCCAAAACCTTTGACTGTGTGGATCATAATAAACTGTGGAAAATTCTGAAAGCGATGGAATACCAGACCACCTGACCTGCCTCTTGAGAAACCTACATGCAGGTCAGGAAGCAACAGTTAGAACTGGACATGGAACCACAGACTGGTTACAGATAGGAAAAGGAGTATGTCAAGGCTGTATATTGTCACCCTGCTTATTTAACTTATATGCAGAGTACAACATGAAAAATGCTGAGCTGGAAGAAGCACAAGCAGGAATCAAGATTGCCGGGAGAAATATCAATAAACTCAGACATGCAGATGACACCACTCTTATGGCAGAAAATGAAGAGGAACTAAAGAGTCCCTTGGACTGCAAGGAGATCTAACCAGTCCATTCTAAAGGAGATCAGCCCTGGGTGTTCTTTGGAAGGAATGATGCTAAAGCTGAAACTCCAGTACTTTGGCCACTTCATGCGAAGAGTTGACTCATTGGAAGAGACTCTGATGCTGGGAGGGATTGGGGGCAGAAGGAAAAGGGGACGACAGAGGATGAGATGGCTGGATGGCATCACCAACTCGATGGATGTGAGTTTGAGTGAACTCCGGGAGATGGTGATGGACAAGGAGGCCCGGTGTGCTGCGATTCATGGGGTCTCAAAGATTCAGAAACAACTGAGCAACTGAACTGAGCTGAACTGAACTGAACTGACGAGAAACTAAAAAGCCTCTTGATGAAACTGAAGGAGGAGAGTGGAAAAAGTTGGCTTAAAGCGCAACATTTAGAAAACTAAGATCATGGCATCCAGTCCCATCACTTCATGGGAAATAAATGGGGAAAGAGTGGAAACAGTGTCAGACTTTATTTGGGGGGGGCTCCAAAATCACTGCAGATGGTGGTTGCAGCCATGAAATTAAAAGATGCTGCTCCTTGGAAGGAAAGTAATGACCAACCTAGATAGCACATTGGAAAGCAGAGACATTACTTTGCCAACAAAGGTCTATCTAGTCAAAGCTATGGTTTTTCCAGTGGTCATGTATGGATGTGACAGTTGGACTGTGAAGAAGGCTGAGCACCAAAGGATAGATGCTTTTGAACTGTGGTGTTGGAGAAGACTCTTGAGAGGCCCTTGGACTGCAAGGAGATCCAACCAGTCCATTCTGAAGGAGATCAGCCCTGGGATTTCTTTGGAAGGAATGATGCTGAAGCTGAAGCTCCAGTACTTTGGCCACTTCATGCAAAGAGCTGACTCACTGGAAAAGACTCTGATGCTGGGAGGGATTGGGGGCAGGAGGAGAAGGGGACGACAGAGGATGAGATGGTTGGATGGCACCACTGACTCGATGGACATGAGTTTGAGTGAACTCCGGGAGTTGGTGATGGACAGGAAGGCCTTGGCGTGCTGCAATTCCTGGGGTCACAAAGTGTCAAACACGACTGAGTGACTGAACTGAACTGAACTGAACCTTGTATTATGGTTTTCTAGCACATCTATTTCTTGAAATTAAGTAATTAAATATTTTTTTATCTTTGTTTACCCCTGGTACTTACAATATCTTCTGTATAGTCAATGTTTGGTGAATATTTGTTGAGTGAAGTCAGTCACATGCTTATAACTCATGCAGGCTGACAGTTTATATACTAAGCTGTGGATTCCTTGAAAGAAATATTTCTGTATCCCTGACATTTCACTATTTGCAACATAAATTTGTACAAGTACTTTTTTTTTTTTTAGCCAGAATAAAAAATGCTTGATGAGAATAAAATACAAGGTCTTTTGAATGTACTCATGGAAGTTAAAGTTCAATAGATACATTGGGCAGAATTTTAAAAAGTTTTCAGATCCCACANTTTCACTATTTGCAACATAAATTTGTACAAGTACTTTTTTTTTTTTTAGCCAGAATAAAAAATGCTTGATGAGAATAAAATACAAGGTCTTTTGAATGTACTCATGGAAGTTAAAGTTCAATAGATACATTGGGCAGAATTTTAAAAAGTTTTCAGATCCCACATAATTAAAGTTATAAATTTAAAATTGTAGATATGACTATATCCCAGTTACATCACTTACTTGATGTATCAGGATAACAATCACTTCACCTCAATAAGTCTTACTTTTCTCCATTTAAATAAGAAAGAAAATAACATATTTTGTTACCCATTGAAGGTTATAATCCCAGATATTCTTTCTAGTCAGGCACCACACCTGATCCTTTAGGAGGTTCATTCTATCCAACCAACTACTTTGGGGTCAGTGAGCATGTGGTGACTAATGAATACTCCTGACATGTGTATCTTTACCTAATGCCTTTCTCATGAAGTTTGTTCTTTAATCAGGTATGTTGTATGTGAGATAAAATAGTAACACATAAGGAATTACCTAAGTCTATGAAAACTGGCATTGGTAGAAGTTCTTGTGGTTTATCTTATACAGTAAAAAGTGCTCTAAGCCATGATGAAAGGATGAAAAATAATCGCACTTTCCAGATGGATGCCTGAATTATTCCTAGAGAATAATTCCGTATTGGGGACTCAATCTATAAAAGATTAATTTGTTAGAGAGAAGTCTATATTGTTAAAAACATACATAATCTCTATCATGGTCAATTTATTCGTGGGCTCTTTAGGTGAGAAATATGACTTGAGGAAAATGCACACTGTTATCCAAAGGACTGATCAAGTTGTCTACTAGATTACTGGCTTACATGAATATAAACATTTTTTCTAATAGGAATTTAGCAAGGACGTGTATGCCTCCACACTAAGTCCTTTTTAAAATGTCCATCCAGGAGGATTCGGAGAAGATGTCAGAGGAATAGGACGGGGAGACCACTTTCTCCCCAGCAAATTCATCCAAAGANGTGTTGCCCATCTGGTGATGTCCATGTGTAGAGTCTTCTCTTGTGTTGTTGGAAGAGGGTGTTTGCTATGACCAGTGCATTTTCTTGACAATACTTTATTAGTCTTTGCCCTGCTTCATTCCACATTCCAAGGCCAAATATGCCTGTTACTCCAGGTGTTTCTTGACTTTCTACTTTTATCGGGGACAGGAACGCAAAAAGATAAATCCACAGCAAACATTATCCTCAATGTTGAAAAATTGAAAGCATTTCCCCTAAAGTAAGTAACAAGACAAGGGTGCCCACTCTCACCACTACTATTCAACACAGTTTTGGAAGTTTTAGCTACAGCAATCAAAAAAGAAAAAGAAATAAGTAAAATCCAGATGGGAAAGGAAGAAGGAAGACTCTTGTTGTTTGCAGATGACATGATCTTTTACATAGAAAACCCTAAAGACACAACCAGAAAATTACTAGAACTAATCAATGAATACAGTACATTTGAAGGACATAAAATGAATTCACAGAAATCCCTTGCATTCTTATACACTAACAATGAGGAAACAGAGAGAGAAATTAAGGAAACTATACAATTCACCATTGAATTGAAAAGAATAAAATACTTAGGAATTAATCTACCTAAAGGAACAAAAGACCTATATATAGAAAACTATAAAACACTGATGAAAGAAATCAAAGATGACACAAATAGAGAAATATACCATATTTATGAATTGGAAGAATCAATATAGTGAAAATAAGTACACTACCCAAAGCAATCCATAGATTCTATGCAATCTCTAACAAGCTACCAACAGTATTTTTCACAGAACTTGAACAAATAATTTCAAGATCTGTATAGAAATAAAAAGATCTCGAATAGCCAAAGCAATCTTGAGAAAGAATGGAACTGGAGAAGTCAACCTGCCTGACTCAGATTATACTACAAAGCTACAGTCATGAAGACAGTATGGTACTGGCACAAAGACAGAAATATAGATCAGTAGAAGAAAACAGAAAGCCCAGAGACAATTCCAGGCACCACTGGACACCTTATCTTTGACAATGGAGGCAAGAATATACAATGAAGAAAAGACAATCTGTTTAACAAGTGCTTCTGGAAAAACTGGTCATCTGTAAAAGAATGAAACAGAACACTTTCTAACACCATACACAAAAATAAACTCAAAATGGGTTAAAGATCTAAATGTAAGACCAGAAACTATAAAACTCCTAGAGGAAAACATAGAAAAAACACACTCTGACATAAACCACATCAGGATCCTCTATGACCCATCTCCCAGAGTATTGGAAATAGAAGCAAAAATAAACAAATGAGACATAATTATTCTTAGAATCTTTCACACAATGAAGGAAACTATAGGCAAGGTGAAAAGACAGCTTTCAGAATGGGAGAAAATAATAGCAAACAAAGCAACTGACAAAGAGTTAATCTCAAAAATACACAAGGAGCTCATGCAGCACAATACCAGAAAAATAAACGACCCAATTAAAAAATGGGCCAAAGAACTAAATAGACATTTCTCCAAAGAAGACATATAGATGGCTAACAAACACATGGAAAGTTCAACATCACTCATTATCAGAGAAATGCAAATCAAAACCACAACAAGGTACCATCTCACTCCAGTCAGAATGGCTGTGATCCAAAAGTCTACAAGCAATAAATACTGGAGAGGGTGTGGAGAAAGGGGAACCCTCTTACACTGTTGGTGGGAATGCAAACTAGTACAGCCACTATGGAGAACAGTGCAGAGATTCCTTAAAAAACCAGAAATAGAACTGCCACATGACCCAGCAATCCAACTGCTGAGCATGCACACCAAGGAAACCAGAATTGAAAGAGACACATGTATCCCAATGTCCATCATAGCACTGTTTATAATAGCTAGGACATGGAAGAAAACTAGATGTCCATCACAGACAAATGGATAAGAAAGCTATGGTACATATACATAATGGAATTTTACTCAACTATTAAAAAGAACATATTGGAATCAGTTCTAATGAGGTGGATGAAACTGGACCCTATTAAACAGAGTGAAGTCAGAAAGAAAAACACCAATATCGTATGTTAACACATATATGTGGAATTTAGAAAGATGGTAACAATGATCCTATATGCGAGACAGCAAGAGTCACAGATATAAAGAACAGACTTTTGGACTCTGTGGGAGAAGGTGAGGGTGGGATGATTTGAGAGAATAGTATTGAAACCTGTATATTACCATACATAAAATATGTGACCAGTCCAAGTTTGATGCATGAAATAGGGCACTCAAAGCTGGTGCACTGGGACAAACCTGATGGATGGGAAGGGAGAGTGGAAGGAGGGGGAATCAGGATGGGGGCCATATGTATACCAATGGGTGATTCATGTCAAGGTATGGCAAAACCCACTACAATACTGTAAAGTAATTAGCCTCCAATTAAAATAAATTAATTAATTTTAAAAAAGATATAATGTCCAGAACTGGAGCTTTGATTGGCATTGGCCTCTGAATCCATTTGAGAAAATGTACAGTTATTTTCAATGCATACCAAGCTTAGTCATGGGTCACATATGAAGAGAAAATGGGAATGGGATAGCAATCACTTCTGCATCTTTAATTCTTTAAGTACTTATCTCTGTAATTTCCCCCAGCAATATAATACTGCAATCTTATAAGTGGATAAGTGTGGCAGAGTTACTTCAGAGACTTATAGTAGGCTATTTCTACATCCTCATTCTAATAGTGTAACCAAAGGGTTTTGTTTTTTTGTTTTTTTGTTTTTTTTTTTTTTTGTCAGTTATTGGTAATCTATCTACTGGGGCTTTGAAAAAACCATAGGATTGGTCTGTGATTCCATTAAGCTCACTGCAAGACTTATTTGAATAATAATTCCATTGATGTCTTGACAACAGAAGTCCAAAGAGATGATCTATCTGTGCAACACACAGTGCCTTTTCAGTTCTCTAGAGATTAACATAAATATATTTTATATCCGGAAAATTCTGAGTACTACACTTTGCCCAGTGTGAAGCCACACTGTTAAATGACCAGTGATGCCACACTGTTAAATGACCAGGTCTTTCTGATCAGTTTTCATCCCAATCCCAAAGAAGGGCAATACTAAAGAATGTACAAATTACCAAACAGTTGGGCTTATTTCCCATGCTAGTAAGGTTTTACTCAAAATCCTTCATACTAGTCTACAGCAGTACTTGAAATGAGAACCTCTATATGTACAAGCTGGGTTTACAAAAGGCAGAAGAACCAGAGATCAAATTGCTAACATTTGTTGGACCATAGAGAAAACAAGGGAATTACAGAAGAACATCTATTTTTGCTTCATTGACTATGCTAAAGCCACTGACTGTGCAGATCACAACAAAATGTGGGAAATTCTTAAAGAGACCAGACCAACTTACCTGTCTCCTGAGAAACCAGCACATGGGTCAAGAAACAACAGGTAGAACCTTACATTGAAGAGCTAACTGTTCAAAATTGGGAATTGAGTACAATAAGGCTGTATATTGTCACCTGCTTATTTTACTTATGTGTAGAGTACATCATGTAAAATGCCAGGCTGGATGAGTTACAAGCTGGAATCAAGATTACTGGGAGAAGTATTAACAACCCCAAATATGCAGATAATACTACTCTAATGGTGGGAAGTGAAGAGAAACTAAATAGCCTCTTGATGAAGTGAAAGGGAAGAGTGAAAATATTGGCTTAAAACTCAACATTCAAAAAACTAAGATCATGGCATTTGGCAATTATAGCCATGAAATTATAAGACATTTTCTCCTTGGAAAGAAAGCTATGACAAACCTAGAGAACATATTAAAAGCAAAGACATCACGTTCCCAACAAATGTCCGTGTAGTCAAAGCTATGGTTTTTCCAGTAGTCATATATGGAGGCGAGAGATGGGCCATAAAGAGGGCCGAGCACCAGAGAATTGATGCTTTTGAATTGTGGTACTGGAGAAGATTCTTGAGAGTCCTTTTGACAGCAGGGAGGTAAAATCAGTGAATCCTAAAGGAAATCAGCCCTGAATATTCACTGGAAGCATTGATGCTGAAGCTGAAACTTCAGTATATTAGCCACCCGATGCCAATAGCCAAGTCATTGAAAAGATACTGTTGCTGGGGGAATTGAAGGCAAAAAGAGAAGAAGATGGTAGAGGATGATGTGGTTTGATAGCATCACTGACTCAATTGACATGAACTAGGGAAAACTCCAGGAGGTAGTGAAGGACAGGGAGGCCTGGGCATGCTGTAGTTCATGGGGTCATAAAGTGTCAGATACAACTTAGCAACTTAACAAAAACAACAACTTTCTGGAGAAAGCCAGAGACATAATGCATGATATTTACTTGTAGACAAGAATAGGCAGGAACGTGTTCAAATGTTACTAAATCTTATGTGTAAAGTTACATATGTGGTGCTGGAGCGGCAAGTGGTGGCTGTGCAGCTCTGGAACTGCCAGCAGCCAAGAGAAGATACCCCACGTCCAAGATAAGGAGCAACTGCGGCACTTTGCTGGAGCAGCCATGAAGAGATATCCCATGCCCAATATAAGAGGAACCCCAGTAAGAAGGTAGGCACCTAGGGCATCAGGGGCAGACAGGCTGAAACCACAATCACAGAAAACTAACCAATCTAATCACATGGACCACAGCCCTGTCTAACTCAATGAAACTAAGCCATGCCCTTTTAGGGACACCCAAGATACAAGGGTTATGGTGGAGAGTTCTGACAAAAAGTGGCCCACTGGAGAAGGAAATGGCAAAACACATCAATATTCATGCCATGCAAACCCCATGAACAGTATGAAAAGGCAAAAAGATAGAACAATGAAGGAGGAATTCCTCAGGTCGGTAGGTGACCAATATGCTATTGGAGATCAGTGGAGAAATAACTCCAAAAAGCATGAAGAGACAGAGTCAAAGCAAAAACGACACCCAGTTGTGGATGTGACCAGTGATAGACGAAAGGTCCGATGCTGTAAAGGGCAATATTGCATAGGAACCTGGAATGTTAGGTCCATGAATCAAGGTAAACTGGAAGTGGTCAAACAAGAGATGGCAAGAGTAAACATCGACATTTTAGGAGTCAGCACACTACAATGGACAGGAATGTGTAAATCTAACACAGATGACCATTATATCTAATACTGTGGGAAAGAATCCCTTAGAAGAAATGGAGTGGCCGTAATAGTCAACAAAAGAGTCCAAAATGCAATACTTACATGCAATCTCAAAAACGACAGAATGATCTCTGTTCGTTTCCAAAGCAAACCATTCAGTGTCACCGTAATCCAAGTCTATGCTCTGAGCAGTAATACTAAAGAAGCTGAAGTTCAATGGTTCTATGAAGACCTACAAGACCTTTTAGAACTAATGCCCAAAAAAGATGTCCTTCTCATTATAGGGAACTGGAATGCAAAAGTAGAATGTCAAGAAACATCTGGAGTAACAGGCAATTTAAGCCTTGGAGTACAGAATGAAGCAGGGCAAAGGCTAATGGAATTTTGCCAAAGGAGTGCACTGGTCATACCAAACACTCTCTTCCAACAACACAAGAAAAGACTCTGCACATGGCCATCACGTGGCCGACACCAAAATCAGATTGATTATATTCTTTGCAGCCAAAAATGGAGAAGCTCTATACAATCAGCAAAAATAAGACTGGGGGCTGTCTGCGGCTCAGATCATGATATCCTTATAGCCAAATTCAGACTTAAATTGAAGAAAGTAGGGAAAACCACTAGACCATTCAGGTACAAACTAAATCAAATCCCTTATGATTACACTGGAAGTGAGAAATAGATTTAAGAGACTAGATCTGATAGACAGAGTGCCTGATGAGCTATGGACGGAGGTTGCTGATCATACATTGAACTTCCAGATGTTCAACCTGGTTTTAGAAAAGGCACCAAAGATCAATTTGCTAACATCTGCTGGATCATCAAAAAAGCATGAGAGTTCCAGAAAAACATCTATTTCTGCTTTATTGACTATTCCAAAGCCTTTGACTGTGTGGATCACAATAAACTGTGGAAAATTCTGAGAGAGATGGGTTA
The DNA here is from genome assembly GCA_006410615.1 of Neotragus moschatus. Classification (NCBI taxonomy): domain Eukaryota; kingdom Metazoa; phylum Chordata; class Mammalia; order Artiodactyla; family Bovidae; genus Neotragus; species Neotragus moschatus. The sequence continues at coordinate 212,308 of SJYA01000443.1, read as the reverse complement.
CCAGACCACCTGACCTGGCTCTTGAGAAATCTGTATGCAGGTCAGGAAGCTACAGGTAGAACTGGACATGGAACAACAGACTGGTTCCAAATAATAGGAAAAGGAGTACATCAAGGCTGTATATTGTCACCCTGCTTATTTAACTTCTATGCAGAGTACATCATGAGAAACGCTGGGCTGGAAGAAGCATAAGCTGGAATCAAGATTGCCAGGAGAAATATCAATAACCTCAGATATGCAGATGACACCACCCTTAACGCAGAAAGTGAAAGGAACTAAAAAGCCTCTTGATGAAAGTGAAAGAGGAGAGTGAAAAGGTTGGCTTAAAGCTCAACATTCAAAAAACTAAGAGCATGGCATCTGGTCCCATCACTTCATGGAAAATAGATGGGGAAACAGTGGAAAGAGTGTCAGACTGTATTTTGGGGGGCTCCAAAACACTGCCAATGGTGATTGCAGCCTTGATATTAAAAGAATCTTACTCTTTGGAAGGAAAGTTATGACCAACCTAGACAAAATATTAGAAAGCAGAGACATTACTTTGCCAACAAAGGTCCATTTAGTCAAGGCTATGGTATTTCCAGTGGTCATGTATGGATACGAGAATTGGACTGTCAAGAAAGCTGAGCACCAAAGAATGGATGCTTTTGAACTGTGGTGTTGGAGAAGATTCTTGAGAGTCCTTTGGACTGCCAAGAGATCCAACTGGTCCATTCTAAAGGAGATCAGCCCTGGGTGTTTTTTGGAAGGACTGATGCTGAAGCTGAAACTCCAGTACTTTGGCCACCTCATGGAAGAGTTGACTCGTTAGAAAAGACTCTGATGCTAGGAGGGATTGGAGGCAGGAGGAGAAAGGGATGACAGATGGCTGGATGGCATCACTGACTCGTTGGACATGAATCTGAGTGAACTCCGGGAGTTTGTGATGGAGAGCGAGGCCTGGCATGATGAGATTCATGGGGTTGCAAAGAATCGGACCTGATTGAGTGACTGAACTGAACTGAACTGAAGAAGATCTGTATTATATGGCCCATTCTTTGTCATTGAGAATCTACTCTGATTCTTTCCTCAAGTATCCTCACCAGAGAATTCACTTGAGTTTCCATAAATAGTTTTTGACATTTTTAAGCCTTGCCTATGACAGATATTTCACTACATTAAAGATTCTACCTTCTCTTTATTTTTGTAGATATTTTATGTTTATTACACAGGTATCAGAGTAATTTATTCTGGGAAATTCTCTCTTACAACTCTCCAGTCAAAAGACTGATTTAAGTACCCAGAATATATGTCACCATAGTACTTTACATTTCCTTATAATATTAGATACTACATTATCTTGTGTGCTGACTGGTTATTCATTGGTTTCCCTCTCTAGGTTCTGGAATCTAGAAGGTCATAGATTCATAACCTTTATAAGTGAACAGTCAACACTTAAGGCAGCAACTGGCCCTAAATAGCTTGTAAAAGAATATTTACTTAATTAAATTTGCTTATCATTGTCATATCCTATGATGTCATGCTTCTAAGACTGAACTAATATCTAAGTATGCAGTTGCATTGTCAGTATCATATTTCATTTATCACTCAATTTCACTCCTAATTTAATTAGGTAAAATAGAGGAAGTTTTACTTCAGTTCAGTTCAGTTGCTCAGTCGTGTCCAACTCTTTGCGACCCTATGAACTGCAGCACTCCAGGCCTCCCTATCTATCACTGGAATTTACCCAAACTCATGTTCATTGAGTCAGTGATGCCATCTAAGCATCTCATCCTCTGTCATCCCCTTCTCCTCCTTTCTTCAATCTTTCCCAACATTTTCAAATGAGTCAGCTCTTCACATCAGGTGGCCAAAATATTGGAGTTTCAGCTTCAACATCAGTCTTTCCAATGAATAGCCAGGACTGATTTCCTTTAGGATGGACTGGTTGAATCTCTTTGCAATCCAAGGGACTCTCAAGAGCCTTCTCCAACACTACAGTTCAAAAGCATCAATTCTTCTGTGCTCAGCTTTCTTTATAGTCCAACTCTCACATCCATACATGAGTACTGGTTTAGCCTACAGTAAATATATTTTTCAAAAAAAGACATCTGACTTGTTAAAAGGAAGAAATAGTTCTTGTTGTTTTAATTAGTATGTCTTCTCCAAATAGCAAAGTGATCTATTAGAATACAAAATATGGATTTTAATGAAACAGTAATTTCCAAAGGATCCTCCCCTTTGGCACATATTTATTGGGTTAATCCATGTTCCACAAAACTGCATGTATCTAAGACTGTGTCACTGCTTTTCCCCAAGAGGTTTGTAACACTACTGAGTATCAGTGACATCGATGTATGATTCACAAAGAAGTTGGTAATTTAAGCTCTAAATCCAGAGAAGAAAAAAACCAGTATGACTAAGAGGAAAGAAAATTAACTTCCCAATGTCTCTGAAGTTTTAAGTGTGTTCCTTGTAGCTCTGAATAAGCCTCATTTTCATACACTCACAATTCTCTGTTACCATTAATCAAAAAATAAAGAAGTTACAAAGGTATTCTTATGAATGAAAGACTAGAGAAATAGAAAGTCCTTTTGGTGTTCATGTATTCATAATACATTTAACTGGACTGAACCACTGTATAAAATATATTTAACCGAGCTCCCAACATCTCAAAGTCCTCAGGGTTTTTGTAATACTCTCTGTTGAAAATATCCCTTAAGAGAAAATCTGTGATTCAAATTTTTTATGGCTAAGAGACTGAGTGTGTGTCTCTGTTTGATTTAAATTTATAGGTATGATTTCCTCAATCTTTTTCAATTATATTTACAAATGAAGTCTTAATAAACTAATAAAGTTTTAATGAAGGAAGTACAGGGACCAGCCAATGTATAAATATTCAGTTGTGGGAAGAGGNCTCTCAAGAGCCTTCTCCAACACTACAGTTCAAAAGCATCAATTCTTCTGTGCTCAGCTTTCTTTATAGTCCAACTCTCACATCCATACATGAGTACTGGTTTAGCCTACAGTAAATATATTTTTCAAAAAAAGACATCTGACTTGTTAAAAGGAAGAAATAGTTCTTGTTGTTTTAATTAGTATGTCTTCTCCAAATAGCAAAGTGATCTATTAGAATACAAAATATGGATTTTAATGAAACAGTAATTTCCAAAGGATCCTCCCCTTTGGCACATATTTATTGGGTTAATCCATGTTCCACAAAACTGCATGTATCTAAGACTGTGTCACTGCTTTTCCCCAAGAGGTTTGTAACACTACTGAGTATCAGTGACATCGATGTATGATTCACAAAGAAGTTGGTAATTTAAGCTCTAAATCCAGAGAAGAAAAAAACCAGTATGACTAAGAGGAAAGAAAATTAACTTCCCAATGTCTCTGAAGTTTTAAGTGTGTTCCTTGTAGCTCTGAATAAGCCTCATTTTCATACACTCACAATTCTCTGTTACCATTAATCAAAAAATAAAGAAGTTACAAAGGTATTCTTATGAATGAAAGACTAGAGAAATAGAAAGTCCTTTTGGTGTTCATGTATTCATAATACATTTAACTGGACTGAACCACTGTATAAAATATATTTAACCGAGCTCCCAACATCTCAAAGTCCTCAGGGTTTTTGTAATACTCTCTGTTGAAAATATCCCTTAAGAGAAAATCTGTGATTCAAATTTTTTATGGCTAAGAGACTGAGTGTGTGTCTCTGTTTGATTTAAATTTATAGGTATGATTTCCTCAATCTTTTTCAATTATATTTACAAATGAAGTCTTAATAAACTAATAAAGTTTTAATGAAGGAAGTACAGGGACCAGCCAATGTATAAATATTCAGTTGTGGGAAGAGGTGGGCATTGAAGTTTCCTGGTATACCTGAAGCCACTTCTCAATATCAGTTTTGTTTCCTCAACACACATAAAACTGTTTTTTTCTGAAATGAGCCCCAGGAATGGTAAGTTCTAAATATTGAACTTCAGGCTTATTATCTTAGTCAAAATGGCTGAGTTCTCACATCTGGAAAATAAAAGCAGTATTACTGAATCCTGGATACTTACAAACTATTTTTATTATGATATTTCTGGCAACACACACTGCATGCATATTCATGACTTTGAAAATGCTTCCTATTTCTATAGATTCCTTCCTCATTTGCAGGTGTGATTATAGATTCATGAATGCAGCTAATCACTTTTAATATGTAACAGCAATCGAGCCACTGCGTTGAAATTTTCCTTGATTTTTTTGACAAAGCTACAGCCTTGAAGTAAGGTTACTGAATTATACAAATCAGAATAGCCTTTAGGAATAGTGAGAGTGCCATAAAAGTTGGCTCATTTGCAGTTTACTCCTGATTACTCTTGATAAGGACTCTAGAACTATTCCTCATATTACTCTCACTGGCCACACCACATACAAGCACATACACACAGACGTCTACATTCTCATACCTCCTTTATCTTCTTTTTTAAGAAAAAGAAGAGACAGACCAGTTTCTTGTCTAAAATTGATATCCTGTTCATTTGAGGAACAATATAACCTTTCATTTTCCTTGGGTTAACTAAGATTTGCTTCCATAAAGGGCAACAAATGGATTTGTGCAAAATTTATGTTTTAGCAATTTTTTTCTTAGCTGCATCAAGAAAAATATTAGAAATTTACTTTTCTTCTCTCTGATGATCAACTTGCCTTGGTGAGAGTATATATCTCAATAAAAGAGCATCACACGGTAATTTTTCTACTTTATCCATGTGGCACATTAGAATCTTTGAAACATTTGAAACTTAGAATAAAATGTACCCCCAACAAGGTAGAACTGGTGCTCTGGGTATGAAAGGAAAATGAGAAAATTTGGGATGACTGTGTGACTTTCTGACACTACAGTGGACCCAAGGTACTAGAGATTCTGCTCCTCCTGTTAGGTGCTGGGCAGCAGCTGATGGTACTGCTGCCAAAGAAGTCACAAATACACAGACTCCAGGCTCATTAAAACTAGGCTTGAGGCAAGAGATGTCAATCTTCAGAATTAAATGACTCTAATGACTGTTTCCCCAGGTGCAATTTCCAGTCATTTCACCTGCTTTCCTAGAGATCTCAAATTGGCTTCTGTTCCCAGCTCTTTTTCTAGTAAGTCCCTAGATCAAACCACAGTTGACCATGTCTATGCCTCTTGGATTCCAGTATTCACTCAGTTCTCTAACTCCTGTCTGACTTTGGTGTTACCATACCCCATGTCATGCCGGACATGATACCTCCAATATAAAATCTCCAAGGGAGGAACAGAAAGATTGTAAACATGAATTTGTAGCCAAGTGTTAGTCGCTCAGTCATGTCTGACTCTTTGCCACCCCATGGACTGTAGCCCACCATGGAATTCTCCAGGCAAAAATATTGGAGTGGGCTGCATTTTCTTCTCCAGGAGAATCTTCCTTATCCAGGGATTGAACCTGGGTCTCCTTCATTGCACATGGCTTTTTACCATTTGAGCCATCAGAAGAATCCAATAATGTCATTGATTTTGACACAATTTTTGACCTTGTCATTTAGGGTATTTATTTTCTATTTTTTTTCCCCTTCATATTCCTGGCACACAGAAAAGCCTAAGTATTTTTTTTATTGTTTTTGTTATCCTAATTATATAGGGATGTGCAAGCTAGAACCAAAAAGGCTAGTTACTGATTTAGAACCACATAGCTAAAAATGACAGAGCCAAGAATTGACTCTGGAGACTGAATATTAAGTTACTTTAAGCTCATTTTGCTTTGGATGAACTGAATTCAACTGAGCTTAGTCAGAGGATGGCAATAAGAAACAGAGGAGTGGATGTTACTCAAAAAAGGAAGGAAAGTAAGCAGGAAGTCAATGTCATCAAACTCTGTCAGCAAATAGACAGATCTCAGTAACCAGGCTATAATAACATATCAGAACCACTATCCTTGGGTTGGAGTTCTGGGAAAACTGAAGCTGGTTCCTAGTCCTCAAGACCTTACATGCCAAGCAGATCAATAAAAGGACTCAGGTACAAACTTTTTTAAAAAAGCAGACGTTCAATTTCCCAAGTAGGAATGGAGTAAAATTTAGTCTAGTAGAAAGAACCAATTTATAATGAGCTTCACAGTTTTGGAATAGATTTCTTTGAGCGTGCTTCAGACCAAGATTTGTCATTGGAACTGATAAGAATGAGACTGTGTGGAGAAAAAAGGGCTGAAAACAGTTAACGACATCACTTTGTACAACATTATAGAGATTCTCTATAAGTAATACAGGACCTACTAAAATGTAGGCTCCTTTGAGGCAACAGCAGTCTCTAATTCATCTTTATATCATTCAGAGCACTTAGCTTTTCATGAGCAGTTTGGAATGACTGTAAGTTGAATAAATGCCCCCAAAGCCTGTGATACTTTAAGCTACTTGGCACATCTCTGAAATATTTCACAAGCTTCATTTTTTCCCTTTTATTTTGCAAGATGGTAATTTCAGCCTTTGGGAATTAGAAGCATCTTATAATGTTTATTACTATGATGCCCAGTTGGTAAAATAAAGATGAAACATTTAGCCCCATGCATGACTTCTAAAGGCAGATTCACATAGTAAGAGTATAGACTTGAAAGATTACTGATTTTTAATAGCACTGTGTGGAAGTTGCTTGGCTTTTGTATTTTCCAGTTTTCACAACTGTAAAGTGGGAGTACGAAAAGTATCAGGTGCTTGCTTTGAGGGTTAAATGGGTATGTACTGTGAAGCACTAAGTACCTTGCACTTAAGGGAAGAGCTCAATCGATCTTATCTGTTATCACAATAGGCACAAAATAAATGTCAGTTTGCTTACCTCTTCCCTTCTATGTATGCAAAGATAGGACATACAAAATCTTGATACAGACATAAAAATATTAAAAAAATTATATTTTTCCAATGGAAAAAGTAGCTTGTTTCTCCTATGATCATTCATAATTCCCATTGCTTATACTATGGGCTGAATATGATAGAAGCCCAGAGAAAAGCAAAAATCTCATCTCTTTAGGAAACTGAAGAAGACTTATTCACTTTTCTAAGCTATATGAGCAATGAAGCAGACACTGGGATAAATATTTTTCTTTGAGTCATTATTGCCAATCTTTGCAAAAAGTTTCACAAAAATGATCCTAAGGATACTAAAATCTATCAAAAAATATTATGGATTTCATTATATGGAAAATTACTATTTAATGAATAGTCATATCATTCAAAAGAAACAAAAGATAATGAAATTAAGTGATATAACTCAGTAATTTCTTAAGAAAAAAGAATAAGCTATGTATCATTTGTATTTCTTATCCTTGTTTATAAAGACTAATTGTGAAATTAAGTAAAATACTATTAATCTATAAAATATTTATGGATAATTTATTGTTATTATATTAAAAAGTTTAAGTAAATCTGTAACAAAGAAATGTCAGGATCTAGAGAAAATCAACAAAATTTAAAAACTGACAAGTAAATACATTTAAAAATAAAAATATAAAGAAAGAAATTGAGTCAGAGAATATCAAACATTCAAAATTCACATTGTAAACTCACTTTATAAAATAGGAAATATAGATGTGCACAAAATTGTAGTATCCATGTTCATGAAATTGAAAAACATTGACTCAATCTTTAAAAAAAATGTGGAATCCTTTATAAGTGACTCCTTTCTGTGTTAAGCAACATGACCACAAAATAATGGCTCCCCCAAACATGTACACACCCTAATCTCTGGAACCTGTGAATTTGTTACCTTCAGTGACAATTGGGGCTTTGCAGATACAATTAATTTAAGGATTTTGAAATGAGATTACCCTGGAAAATCTTCCTGACCCCAGTGCAATCACAAGGGCCTTTCTAAGCAGAAGAATCAGATTCAGAGAAAATTATGTGACAGTGAATGCAGAATTTGGATGAGCAAATGAATGTGGGCAGAATCTGGAGGCTTGAAAAGACAAAGAAGTGGATCATTTTCTAGAGTGTGCAGAAGGAAGGTAACTCTGCTGACAATTTGATTTTAACTGGTGAGACTTTTTGACCTCCATATCTATAAGTAAACAAATTTGTATTTTTAGGCTAACAAGTTTGTAGTAATTTGTTATAGCATTAAGCAGAAACTAATATATTCTCCAGTGGCATGATTCATGTTCATCAGAAACAGATGGTGAGAAGGAATAAAAGGTTGTTGCTGTTGCTCAGTTGCTCAGTCGTGTTCAACTCTTTGGGACCCCATGGACTGCAGCATGCCAGGCCTCCCTGTCTCTCACTATTTCCTGAAGTTTGCCCAAGTTCATGTTCATGGCATTGGTGATGCTAACCAGCTATCTCATCCTCTGACGCCCTCTTCTTCTTTTCAGTCTTTTATAGAGTTCATGAGATTCTCAAGGCTAGCATCCTGGGGTGGTTTGCCATTTTCTTCTCCAGTGGATGATGTATTGTCAGAACTCTCTGCTCTGATCCATCCATCTTGGGTGGCCCTGAATGGCATGGCTCATAGCTTCATTGAGTTTTGCAAGTCCCTTCGCCACAACAAGGCTGCCATCCATGAAGAGGGGGGTAATATGTGCACATATGTAATTCTAGCAAAGAAATACAAGGTAGAAAGTGATAGTGAGATAAACTGAATATTTAGTTTTATATTTCAAATTGCAAGGAAGAAACAAAATATGCGTATAGTGGTCAATAAAAGAACAGATCAATCCTGTGCAAAATTAACAAGAAACATTGAAGGAAGATAGAAATGCAACAATGAAAACTGAATCCCTGCTGTACTGGAAATTTCCATAGAATTTAGTTTTATCTTTATAAGATCAGTTCTAAATTGTACTAAAATCTTCCACTTATGAAGCTAAAGACTAGGTACTGACGATAGTCTTAATATTTTCACACACAAAAAACCCTACTAATTGAAGTGTTACTAACTCAGTTGTGTCCAATTCTTTGCAACCCCAAGGACTATTGTTCACAAGGCTCTCTTGTCCATGGGACTTCCCAGGTAAGAATACTGGAGTGGGTTGCCACTCCCTTCTCCAGGGGATCTTCCCAACATGGGGAAGGAATCTGGGTCTCCTGCATTGCAGGCAGATTCTTTACAATCTGAGCCACCAGAGAAGCCCATAATAGATCTTTTTCTTTTTTTAAGCGGTTAGATGCTATTTCCTGTGTTACTTCTACTACATATAACAATTAAGCATGTTAAAAACACTCTTCTAGTAATACTACTTCTCCAAATTCTCAACACAATGACAATTGAAAACCTTACTTTATTTCAAGTATGCAAATTTCCAAAATCTATATTAACTTATCAGTTTCTTAGGCAGTGTACCATCAAGTCATCTGGAATGGTTTGTTGAACATCAAATCTCTTTGGAAAAAATCAATATTTAACTTGTAGTGTAACTGAAACACAGACATACATATTTGGAAACAAATTGATTCATAGTCAGATGAGATCAATGAGGATGCTTGGCAAATTAAACTGGATCATCAATTTGAGTCCCTGTATAATTTCTTAACTGATAGATCTGCTTAGATCATGGATTTCTGACTTGCAGGAAGCATGCCATATGAGACCACTGATAAAACTGATGGTTTGGGCAATGAAGGCACACATGATAAATGAGAAAAGAAGGAAAAAATATATCTGCCTCTTCACCAGAGGAAGATGTAAATTAGTCAGAGTTGTACATTTAAGGCTGATCAGATGCCGCCTATAACCTTAGGTTAGGGGTCTGCTCTAAAAGCTTTTGGGCTTTCCTTATAGCTCAGCCAGTAAAGAATCCACCTGTAAATGCTGGAGATGTGGGCTTGATCTTTGGGTCAGGAAGATCCCCTGGAGAAGGCAGTGGTAAAACACTCCGGTACTCTTGCCTGGAAATTGCATGGACAGAGGAAGCTAGAGGGCTACAGTCCATGGGGTCACAAAAGAGTCGAACACAACTTAGCGACTAAACAACACTAAAAGAATCTGAAGTTAAGAGAAGATTGAAAATAACTTACTCATTTCCTCTATCTTAGATAAGGATAAAAATCATTTGTCTCATAGTCCCTGAAGACACATTTGATAATATCTATGATACAGCTATGGGTCAAATAGGGATGCTTCCATGCCTGTGGGTCCTGGAAGCAAGTTTAATTTTGATTAATTTCTGACAGCAAATTCCTTTAAATTCATTATTCAGACATATTTTGAATTTACAACCACTACCACAGTAATAATTGTTATCCATAATAAATGACGGCATTGTTGAAATCCTCAACTGTTCACATACTGCTACTAAAATAAAATACTCAGTAAAGCTGTGTGATCATATTAGACTTTAAACTGCCCCCCCCACACAAAGCCTTGCACTTGAGACACAAAAAATATCATATGAGCTTTGCAATCTTAAAACTTCTTCTCATCCAATTTTGCTTCCACTAATAGACTTTGTTTAAACTGCCTATTAGAGTGACATCTGAGAATATTGACAAAATCAATAAATTAGAAAATATAACTATCTAGTAAGTCAGAAATCATTGTGGTTCAGAAATCCAGATTATTAAAATGCAAAACATTTGGAATATTCACATGAATTGACCTAAGCATTCTTGAATTTTATGCCCCAAATATTTTTAGAGTTTATATAGTTAATCAGTAACATTATCTGAATTTTTTAATAATTATCATGTACAATTGTGAGTTTTAAATCTAAAAATGTATAAATAACTGACATGCATTAAGAATGCCCAAGGGAAGTAGCTTACATATAAACTTACCCTTTAAACTACAGTGGTCTCAATATTGTATTATCCTAAAGTGTAATGAGAAGCACTATAGATATAAACTTAGCAACTTATTGTGTGATATTTACCATGCTTTAACCTATTTCAATATACTCATACAAAAAATGGTAGTAAAAATATACTTTTCCCATAGATATATAAATTATGTAATTTTACACATAAGTACAAGAGACTAAAATAAGGATTCAAGTTCAAGATTCTCTGAATTCATTATATTGTTGAGGTAAACAAGTTGATGTAGCTCATTAAAAGGAATGTAGAGTGGATCATTAAAATCCTTCCAAAATTTATCCATTTATAGACAGATCCATCTGTACTGACAGTCATTCAGCTACATGTTTTTCCATCAACATGTGTAAATGTGGCAAGATTTAAATTGTTTCTCTACAATGAAAACACAATTTTGTTCTAGTTTCCTGATTGTATATTATATTCTTTCTGAAAATTTGTGTTTGGTCCTTTGAGTGGTAATTGGCATTCATCTCTCATACACAGTTTTATCATATGTCTTTCTTCTGGTGCTAAATCTGGCTATGAAAAATACAAGATTCTTAGCATCCAAGCCTCATTCTTAGGGGATGATAAACTTGGAGACATATTAATTTGTATTTAATATTTATGTTTTGTATCTTGACCTAATCAGTGATTTTGTTACTTTAAGAGTTAGCACAAGAGCCTTTCTGAAATTTATTTTAAGTGAGGACAGCACAGTTAACATTGCCATTTGATACCCCTCATCCAAGGTAAGGAGCACCATGAAAATATACCCCACATTCAAGGAAAGAGAAACCAAAGTAAGATGGTAGGTGTTGCAAGAGGGCATCAGAGGGCAGACACACTGAAACCATANAAAAGATTCTGATGCTGGGAGGGATTGGGGGCAGGAGGAGAAGGGGATGACAGAGGATGAGATGGCTGGATGGCATCACTGACTCGATGGGCGTGAGTCTGAGTGAACTCCGGGAGTTGGTGATGGACAGGGAGGCCTGGCGTGCTGCGATTCATGGAGTTGCAGAGTCAGACACAACTGAGCGACTAACTGAACTGAACTGAATTGAATTATTAAACGTCCATATTATATTTTGAAAGGTAATCTTTTTAAAAATTTTAATGCTGGCATATGTGGAAAAAAGGATACACGTGTATGTATGGCTAAGTTCCTTCACTGTTCATTTGAAACTATTATAACATTGTTAACTAGCTATGTGTGCACTAAGTTGCTTTAGTCATGTCCAACTCTCTGCGATCTTATGGACTGCAGCCTGACAGACTGCTCTGTCCATGGGATTCTCCAGGCAAGAATACTAGAATGGGTAGTCATGCCCTCTTCCAGGGTATCTTCCCAACCCAGGATTGAACTGCATCCCTTATGTCTCCTGCATTGGCAGGAGAGTTCCTTCTCACTAGCACCACCTGGCAAGCCCTTAATGGGGACAATGGGGAATGTCAAAAGAACACAAGCAAAACTTCAGAAACAATTGCTTCAGAATATCCATAGTTTTACATTTCATCTTTCTGAAAGTCTTTATAAATGCAAAATAAAAAGAGCCAAAAATAATAATAGTTTATTGTAATTAGAAAACATTCTCACATAACCTAAAGAAAATTTGCTAAATAGAATAAAATCTGGACCAAGTAAACCAGGGAAAAATCTTGTAGCTATGAAGAACATCTCTGGATATCTCATACACATGATTTGGGGAAAATTGTAGTCTCAAACTGAATGCTCTTCATTAAAAAATGTTAAAATTCACTACAACCATGAGTTCATAGCCAAGGCATTTTTGATTATGAAAAATTACTAACTACGCAAATTGTTTATAATGATCAACTTAATGTACTTCCCCTAGAATTTGGCAGATTTAAAGACAAATTAAATAAATTATATTAGAGAAGATTTGGACCACAATTCATTATCCATTGAACACTGTTTAGGATTGATCAAGCTCTAAAAATCTGAGTAATTTTTAAAAACAACCAATGGTTTATGCCCTATTCTTTTAACATAGTGGAAAATATGTAGAAATTAATATCCAGAAAGAAATAAAAGTGATCTGATCATTAAATAATCATTAACAATGATTCATCATTAAAAGAATCATTACAAAGAAATAATCATTAAAATAGTCATTAAAAATTAAGTAATACTTTAGACAAAAATATAAAAATGAAATAATGGAAAAATTTTTAATGTCACAAAGAGCATCTTTAACATGAAACAGGTTTACTGAAAATAAAATTTTATAAAAATAAAAATATTATATATATACACCATTTTTTCAAAATAAAAATATGGATATTCAGAAAAATAAACAAGAAAAGATGACAGATCATAACCAAATAAAATTTAACTTATGATACTAATAAATATAGATTATAAATTTACTAAATAAACTGTAAAACAGGAATGGCATGTATAAATGGTACTGAGTGGGTTCTGTGATAAGAATAACTAATACAGCAAAATTTCAATGAAAGTTTTTAGAAGGAACATATAAAATGTGCAATATCCATAATGTCTACCACTAGGAATAGGAGATGCCATATGACCATTGATATATATGAAATAAAAAGATAAAAGCACTTTTAGGTAGTAGAATTCCAGTTTCAGTCATAACCTGATAGATAGCACTAAGGTTCCCATTTAAGCTATAAAAATAGGTAAGGTAAAATATATATTTAAAAATACATCTCTTTGAAGGTCACTGGGAACATCCAACACAGAATTTGAAAGGTTAAAATCCCTGAAAAAGGAGAAGTATGTATAGTGAGTCCACAATCATTTCAGCATGTTCCAGAAAAGCCCCTTTCTATAACTTATAGTGCCGCACATAATTGCCAAGCAGAAAGAAGTAGTCCTACACAAAAGGATATTCCAGAAATTCAAGGCTGGGGTAAACAAACTTATAAGGTCCTGTCTTACAAAGGGTACAAAACCACAAAGAAGCCTGAAATATGAATATATGTTCAAATTACATCATTGTTCAACTCTTAAACTAGACATTCACATGAACAGGTTCTAAGAAATGCAAGAACTTTTTATAGATGGGAGTTGAGTGAAGATGAGAGAAGCTTCTTAACACAAGAAAAAGGGAGTTGGATTCAAGTCCAATCAAAGTAGAAGAAAACATCCTGGGTTTTAGTCAAGAACCCAAAGGGAGCAGAAACAAGAAACAAGGGTCATGCCCTAAGAACATTAAGTGTGCCTACCAAGATAGCAAAACTCAAGGTTAACTCTTACAAACTCTTAAGACCAGAGTTCACCAGATAATCCAGTAGTATTCCATCTGCTGTTAATAGAATATTAAGCTTATTAGGAGGAAATATAACATTATCCAGAATCCAGTAATCTGGAATACACAAAAATGTAAGCATGCTGAAAATAGTTCTAGTAAAGAAAAAACAAACAAACAAAAAACAAAGGACTCTAACTCACAACAATTAATTTATTTATTGACTATATTGATATAGATTTGATAATGTTGATGACTATGTTTGCAAACTTAAACAACAAAATAGATGAAGAGATTGAAAATTTCAATAGAAAATGGAAACTCTTTTATAAAATAGTCAAATAAATATACTCCAGGTCTAAAATAATATATCCAAAATTAAGACTTAAGAATTAAGTAGGAAAGGAAAATTAAAACTTTCCTCTGTATGAAAGACTGTAAGTCCATCCACATCTCTACAAATGACCCAATTTTGTTCCTTTTTATGGTTGAGTAATATTCCATTGTATATATGAACAATATCTTCTCTATCTCTTAATCTTTCATGGACATTTAGGTTGCTTCCAAGTCCTGACTATTGTAAATAGTGCTAATGAACATTGAGGTACAGATGAACTGATTTGCAGGGCAGAAGTAGAGACATGGACATACAGAATGGATATGGTGACACAGGGGAAGAAGGGAAGGGTGGGATGAATTGGGAGATTAGGGTTGACATATTGGAGAAGGAAATGGCAACCCACTCTAGTGTTCTTGCCTGGAGAATCCCAGGGAGGGGGAGCCTGGTGCGCTCCCATCAATGGGGTCGCGCAGAGTCAGACATGCTGCTGCAGCTGCTTCAGTCGTATCCGACTCTGTGCGACCTCATAGACGGCAGCCCACCAGGCTTCCCCATCCCTGGGATTCTCCAGGTAAGAACACTGGAGTGGGTTGCCATTTCCTTTTCCAATGCATGGAAGTGAAAAGGTGAAAGGGAAGTCACTCAGTCGGGTCCAACTCTTTGCGACCCCATGGACTGTAGCCCGACCAAGCTCCTCTGTTCCTGGGGATTTCCCAGGCAAGAGTACCGGAGTGTGATGCCATTTTCTTCTCCAGGGGATCTTCCCGACCCAAGGATCAAACCGAGTCTCCCGTGTTGCAGGCAGACATTTCACCGTTTGAGCCACCAAGGAAGTTCCACATATACACACTACCATCTATAATATCAGGGCTTCCCAGGTTGTGCAGTGGTAAAGAATCACCTGTCAATGCAGGAAACACAGGTACAATCTCTGCATTTAGGAAGATCCCCTGGAGCAGGAAATGGCAACCCACTTCAGTATTTTTGCCTGGAAAACTCTATGGACAGAGGAGCCTAGAGGGCTACAGTCCATGGGGTCACAAAGTGTCAGACTTGACTGAGCTTCTATACACATGCACATGTAAACAGAAGCTAGTGGAGACCTGTTATACAGCACAGGGAGCTCAGATTGGTGCGCTGCGATTACCGAGATGGGTGGGATGATGGCGGCGGCGGGGGCAGGGCAATGGAATGGAAGTCCAAGAGAGAGGGAGGGGATATATGTATGCTGTGCTGTGCTTAGTCATTTAGCTGTGTCCGACTCTTTGCGACCTCATGGACTGTCGCCCTCCAGGCTTCTCTGTTCATGGTATTCTCCAGACAAGAATGCTGTACAGGGTAGCCTATTCCTTCTCCACAGGATCTTCCTGACCCAGGAATCGAACTGCGGGTCTCCTGCATTGCACGCAGACTATAAACTGAGCCTCCTGGAAAGCCCTGGGTATATGTATATATATAGCTGATTCACTTCATTGTACAGCAGAAGCTAATGCAATATTGTAAAGCAATTATACTACAAAAAGAAAAGAAAAGAAATAAATAAAAAGTACAAACTTCCAGTTACAAAATAAATGAATTACAGGAATGAAACATACAGCATGGGAAATATAGTGAATAATGTAAAATCTTTGTATGATGACACATGGTAACTAGGCTTTTGTAGTGATTACTTTGTAGTGGATAGAAATATCAAACCACTATGTTGTGTACCAGGAACTAACACTGTGTTGGAGGTCAATTATACGTCATAAAACAAACAAATAAAAAAATCAGGAAAAGAAATCAGACTTTTGTTTACCAGAGGGTGGGGGTGGAGGGGAGAAGCAATTAGATGAAGGTGGTCAGAAGATATAAATGTTACAAATGAAGTTTGTTCACCCAATGAGCAGGAAGCCAAATACTGAGACACCAAGTTTTGCAGTAGAGAAAAAGTTTATTCACCAGGCAATCAAGGTGGGTGACAAGAGAGAAACCTCAACTCTGTCTCTCCAAAGGCAAGAGTCTCAGGATAATGATGAGATAAAGCTGAGGCATAGGGAACATGGGGAAAGGTAATTGGAGACAAGAAAACAGTGAGATAATTGTGATTCTGTGCAGGAACAAGTAGGCTACAGTCTTCTTTATGGGATGCATCTTCAGAACATGACAGTAATAGAGTATTCTGAGGGTGGAGTTTTTGGTCCTCTGACATTTTCTTCAAAAGGCCAGAGTGGACATTCACACATGTAAGTTTGAAAAGATTAAAAGGAGCTTGATCTGTGAATACCAGTTGCAGTTTATCATTTATCAATGGCTGATAATTACCTTCAGTTTCACAAGCCTACAGTTATATATAATTATTATTATACCTAAACAAGACTGAAAGAAACAATTCACTACACAAATTTAAGAGTAGAATGAACAGTGCAATGAAAAGATTAGCAAATCTAAAGTCAGAGTGAAGGAAAATACTTAACGTGAAACACCAAGAAGAACAAAATGTAGGAAAATAAGCTAATAGCAGAATAGATATGAGAAACATGGTCAAGGGCTAAACATATGTAATAGAAATGGCAGAAGAAAGAGATAATATAGAAAAAGCAATATCAGAGCCTATAAAAGTTGAGAATTTTCTAGAGAACATCAACAAACTCCATACCAAAAAAATCACATCGAGGCACTTTATTGTCAAAATGCAACAATCTCAAAGAACAAAAGGAAAAAAGTTTTCATAGCAGGCAGAGGAATTATGACATATTTCCCTTAAATACTAATAAGATTGTGGGTAACTTTTCCATAGATTATAAAAACCAGAAAATAATAAAACATCTTTAAAATGATGAATGAAAAAAAAAATCTTCCCAACATTGTAAAAAGCAAAGTGAAGTTGTTCAGTTGTGTCCAACTCTTTGTGACCACGTGGTCTGTAGCCTACCAGGCTCTTCTGTCCATGGGATTTTCTAGGCAATAGTACTGGAGTGGATTGCCATTTCCTTCTCCAGGGGATCTTCCCGACCCAGGAATTGAACCCAGGCCTCCCGCATTATAGACACGCTTTATAGTCTGAGCCACCAGGGAAGTCAGAAGTACCCTTTAAAAAGATAAAATCAATAAATTCTGACCAAAAAAAAGAAAAGAGAATTTCTATCCAATGAATTAAAAGGTAATCTAGAGGAAATTCTTTGGGCTGCAGGGAACAAATCAAGGATGAAATTATGAAAGTGCAGAAGGAGTTAAGAGTATTGAAAAGGTAAATACAAACAGAATATTGAGTATGTTAAACATACATGGTAGCTGTTTCTTTGGGAATTTATAACATAAATACAAAAGTTAAATATATCCAATACAGTAAACATATAGGTAATAAATGAAATTGAACTTTATGTGGCCTTACATTGTTTGAAAAGCAGTGAGACTATTAATTTACAATAGCTTGCAATAAGCCAGTGATGAATAACATACTCTGTAGGTTAGGATAACTGGTAAAATATTGTACAAATAAGTAATAAAATACCAAAAAATACTTTGTTATTCACAAGAAAAATTAAATAAATCAATTCTTACATGGAATGTACTAGACTATTTATTTTAGGTAAAATATTGAGATAAAATGAATAACAATCAAATTTATGTGCTGTTTACAAGAGACAAATTTTAAATATGAAGGCAAAAGATTAAATGCAAAAGAAAATCAGGATATGTACCATAAAAGCACAAAGGAAAAAAAAGATGTGGCAAAATAGATGGTAAGACAAAATATTTTGAAAAATAAAAAAGGGGTGTTTAATACTGAAAGAAAGGTTAATTCAAGTAGGTGATATTATATTTCTAAATATTGTGTAAGCATTATCATAGTTGCACAATTTATCTAATATATAACACACAAGTTGATAGATTTAAAGGAGAAGAAATATCTAACACATAAAGAAATTAAATTAATCATTATAAATCAGTAATTTAAAATTTTTCCTAAAGAAAAAACATAGATGACTTTGTAGATGAATTCTATCAAAATATTAAAAAAGAAATACTAACTTTTCCCAAAAGTTTTCAGAAAACTGAGACATGAACACATCTCAACTTATTTTAAGAGATTAGTATTACCCTGATACCAAACCAGACAAAGACATCACAAAAAGAGTAAACTACAAAATAATGTGCTTCATGAATATAGATGCAAAAATATAAACAAACCAAACTCAGCAAACATAAAAGGGATTATATACCACAATCAAGTGGGATTATATTGAAATGCAAGGTAAGATTAATAGCTGAAAATTAAAGTAACAAGTCATATTGATTAAGAGGTAAGAAATACATGACCATTTCAACAGATACAGAAAAAATATAATATCCACCAATTATACCTGATTGTTTAAAACAATTCAATAAACTAGAAATAGAATAAAACTTCCTTAAATTGATAAATGATCTCTATAAAAACCCAAAACTAACATTCTACTCAATGTTGAGACAATGTTTTTCCCTGTAACTGAGAATAATATAAGCATAGGTATCTCACTAGTTGCTAATCAGCATTGCATTGGGAGTTCAGTACCAATTAAGAAATAAAAGGTGTCCAGTCCAGAAAGGAAGAAGTAAAACTCTCCTATTTATGCATGACATGAGTCTATAGGAACCTGATCAAAGAAATACAGAAAGAAATACACTAGAATGTATAAAAATAGTTCTACTAAGTCACAGAATATAGGATCAAGATGTTAATACACTAGTTTGATTTCTACATTGTACCAATAAAATATTTCAGAGCAAATTTAACCAAAAATTCAAAATTTACACCACTAAAACTACTGTCTTCCCTGGCAGTCCCATAGCAGCATGGGTTCTATCCCTGGTCAAGGAACTAAGATTCTACATGCTGCATGGTGCATCCAAAGCAAGCAAGCAAACAAGCAAAACTACTGAACATTACCTTAAAAAATTAAAGGCCAAAATAGATATAAAGACATCTCATGTTCATAACTAGAGATATTTAATATTGTTAAAATGGTAATATTTCCCCAGTTGATCCACAGATTCAACAAAACCTCTATGAAAATCCCAGCTGGCTTTTTTTGTTTTTTTTTTTTTTCAGAAATTCTTTGAAGAAATGGACAGTTTGATCCCAAAATTTGTACAGAAATGAAAAACAGCCAAAATACCAAAATATTCTTGAACAGAAGAATAACGTTGGTGAACACTTTCAAATTTTAAAACTTACTACAGAGTTGTAATAATGCAGAAAGAGAAGTACTGACAAAGAATAATCAGAGAATTCAATGAAATAAAATTGCAAAATCAGAAATCCATATGCAAAAAGATGAATTTAGACCTTTACCGCACACCAAAATTAATTCAAGGTGGATAGTAGATTTAAATATAAGGGTAAAACAACAAAAAAAAACCCTTAGAAAAAAATATAGCGTGTGTAAGTCACCCAGTTGTGTCCGACCCTTTGCAGCCCTATGAACGGTAGCCCACTAGTCTCCTCTGCCCATGGGATTCTCCAGGCAAGAATACTGGAATGTATGGCCATGCCCTCCTCCAGGGGATCTTTCCAACCCAGGGATCAAACCCATGTCTCCTAAGTCTCCTGCAGTGGGAGGTGGATTCTTTACCACTGGCAGTGGCAACCCACTCCAGTACTCTTGCCTGGAAAATCCCATGAACAGAGGAGCCTGGTAGGCTGCAGTCCATGGGGTCGCTAAGTCAGACACGACTGAGTGACTTCCCTTTCACTTTTCACTTTCATACACTGGTGAAGGAAATGGCAACCTACTCCAGTGTTCTTGCCTGGAGAATCCCAGGGATGGGGAGCCTGGTGGGCTGCCATCTATGGGGTCACACAGAGTCGGACACGACTGAAGCGACTTAGCAGCAGTAGCAGCAGCAGCAGCAGGAGCCACCTGCCCCTAATTAGAAGTAAAATTCTTAGGTGATGGTTTCTTAGATGTGACTGTAAAAGTAAGAGCTAAAAGGAAATATAAGAAATTGACTACAAGGAATGACTGCAAACATTCTAAAATTGGATTGTGGTGATAGTTGCAAAATTGAATTGTAATGAAGACTGCACAATTGTGTAAATTTACTAAAAACAATACACTGAATGCTGAAGACAAGTCAATTTTATACTATGTGATTAACACCTCAGTAACACTGATTCATTTTTAAATACAGTGCATAGGGAATATTTGTAGATTGATAAAGTGATCAGATAGTACAAAAGGGTTCATTATATTCTTTCTAAACTTTTGCAAACCTAGCAAAATTCAAATAAATTGCAAACATTTCAAAATGCTTTAAAAATAATATTGAAGGAAAATGTCTTTAGATGTATGATTACTTTCCCAAAAAGGCACAAAATTATTTTCCACTAAGAAAGCATTGTTGATTTAAATATTTTAAATCTCTGTGCAGCTAATGATATTAAAAGTAAAATCAAACAAATTATAATCATGGTGTTCATTACAACCCATTTCTCAAGTGTCTTGCTATACACAGCGCCTGTTACCTTGCCTGGTTGTTCCCTTGAAACTAGGCCTCTGAGTGGGTTTGGGTTTTACTATACAATTGAACTTAGATAGGACTAAATTCAGCTCTCAGTTAAATGCAGTGTAGGGTATCAGAGAGAGAATGGTTCTGAACTGAGATGTGGAGTGGCTGCTTTCCAGTTCACCAAATCAGATTATCCAAATCTACAGCACCCATGGCAGTCCAGCCTGGTAGTGTGCCTCTGGGGCTCATTCATACAGCTTGTGCTTTAAGACGTTCCTAAACCCTGACAAAGGTAAGTACGTTGTACACCACAGAAATCTGTTTCCTATTTATGCAGTTAGTGTTGACATATTTCTGCCACCAAATTCTGAGTTATATACTAGAAAAAATGATATTTAATTTACATGAGAGACAGTTACTATATTTAAAGAATAAGAACTTTTTTAAATCAATAAGTAAAAGATAAATGCCCCATTATAAAAGAAACAATTCACTTAAGAACATGTATTTATAATGATCCAGCATATGAGAAAATTCTTAATCACACTCAAAACAAAATTAAATTAAAGAGATAATATGTTATCATTTTTTAATTTTAAATTGACAACTTTAAAAAGAGCAATACTACCACTATGAGCAAAGGTGTGGAGAAACAAGTAATATTTTATATTATGATAACTACATAAGCAGATACTAATTTATGAAGAATTTAGTAATATTTTAGAAAATTTCAAATAATCTAGAGTTAGATCCAAAAATTTAGTTTTAGGAATTTAATAAAGAAATACTTCCCTTTCTGATCCCTCACTTTCTGATCCGTACACATTTCCTGATAGATATTCAATAAGTACTTTTTCATGCCATCTGTGAAAAGGTATATTACAAAAGGCTGATTTACATTAGTACTGAAAAAATAAAACAGTGGAAACAAGCATAATATAAACTAATAAAGGATCATTTAAATCATATTAATAATATACTGAAATACTATCCAATCATTAAACCACTCAGGTAGGTTTCTATATGAATATGACACTTGTTAAGAACCAGTTGGTATAATAAATCTCATTTTCTATCACACTCATAAGTCATAAGCTTCCCAGGTGGCTAAGTGGTAAAGAATCTGCCTGCCAATGTAGAAGACACAAGAGACATAGGTTTGATCCCTGGGTTAGGAAGATCCCCTGGAGGATGAAATGGCAACCCACTCCANTCATTTTCTATCACACTCATAAGTCATAAGCTTCCCAGGTGGCTAAGTGGTAAAGAATCTGCCTGCCAATGTAGAAGACACAAGAGACATAGGTTTGATCCCTGGGTTAGGAAGATCCCCTGGAGGATGAAATGGCAACCCACTCCAATGTTCTTGCCTCAAAAACCCCATGGACAGAGAAGCCTGGTGGGCTACCATGGGTCGCAAAGTGTCAAACATGACTGAACACATATACATACACAACACATTGGTACATTTTATATGAAAAAATTACATATGGTAATACACACATACATTCAAATATACCCATATATTAATTCATATCAAATCCTCTGAAATAAATGTAGGTAAATAATTGTCATATATATACTTGCAAAACATAAAGCAGATAAAGAATTAAATGTCTAATAAGGTGCTATTTAAAAACAATAAAATACATAGCTCCCACCAAGATGGCAACATGTGTAAATGTTTCTAAATTCTCCTTATTATCTATTCTCCTTTATGTACTGAGATTATCACCTGAATTGAACTCACTAATGGAAACCTGGGAGTGCAGCTAAACAGGTCCATACTGCCTCAGGAAGACAAAGACAAAGGATATATAACTCTCCTTTCATCCTGCTGGGACCTAAGGGTCCTGAAGCCTAAAAAATAGCTTATCTAGCTTTCAATACATGGTCAAAGCTTTAAGCAGAAATGATATTATTCTGTGTAGGATCTTCCTAAAAATTAGAAAAAAAGCTGACTACACTCCTTCTTCTTTGGGTCCATGGATCAGTCAAGAGGGGCATGAGCTGGTTTTCAGGCCCTCTTAATCCCCTCAGTGGTCATTCTTGTGCAATGGAATTCCTACATAATCACAAATAATGTCCTTGGACATATGAATTCACGAAAAACCTCCTGGAGACAACAGAACACTGTTAACAATATTGAAGATGCCTTCCTTGGCTTGTTTCCCCATCAAGTTCACATATGGTTCTGTGATCACCTGGTGATCAGTCTACATTTTCACAACCAGTACACAAGAATAGCAATTGCTGTGGTGGCCACTGAACGCTAATGATCTAATTTTCCAGGTGAGGACACACAAAACCAAAAGCAAGTAAAGAAAAATAACTTCAGACCCTAAAGAACAAGAAGGAAAAGACTAATCCTTAGAAAAATCAGATAAAGCTGATTAAAGACTCAGGCAAGCTTTTCAACTAAAAGCAGTAAAACAACTTAGTATTTTTAAAAAAGAATAGAGTGCTTATACTACATTTCAAAATAGCTATAATTTAAAACTCAATCAATAAACTATAAAAAGGATGATCAGTGTTGAAAATTAACAGATTAGAATATCATGCACAAAGCCAAAACATCTGGCAAACTTAAGAAAAAGTAGAACTAATAAAGACAAAAGATGAGAAACATGGAGAATAGCTTCAGAAGTTATGACATCCAAATATAGACATTTCAGAATAAGTAAAGGTACATAAGTAACAATTAAGCAGATAATAAAATATTATTTATCTTTATGATAAGAAAAAAGACTAGCTTCTTAAGATTGAATGGCCTCATTGACATTCAAGTAAGATTAATTTTAAAAATAAGATTGAGATACGTGCTTTTTAGATTCATGAATGACAAATATAAGGAGAGAATCTTACAAACTTTCATACAGAAGAAACAAGCTTCTTATCAGGGAATGATGATCAGATGTTTTCACATCAGGTATGGAAAACGAGATGATGATCAAATAGCATCCATAGTCTACTGAGAGAAAATGATTTGCTTTTCAAGTATTCTATAGCCAAGACAAGATACCATTCACCTACCAAAAAGAAAGATAGTACTATACAAATTGTAGAGAGGCTGTCAGAGCATATTTGGTGCATTCTTTTAACTAAATAAAAATTGAATAAGAACATAGATATGAAAATTTGCAAAAAATAAAACTAAAATCATCTATACCTGTGTACATTTGTGTATGGGACAGCATGAGTGTGTGTATCTATGCATGTGTGTGGACACATGTGCATATGAATGGGACTAGTATTTTAAAAAAAAATTTTTTTAACCTTCTGTTTTCATTATCCAATAACCTTGAGTTCAATCACCTTGTTGACAATAAGGAGCAGAAGAATTCAAAGTAGCAAGCAGATACCTGGCCAATAATGCAAGCCATATCACAAAATTTACTATTCCCTGTCTAGGCTCTCCCCTTACGTAACAGGTCTAGTAGTTAATTTGCAGTGACTTGAACCATACTATGGGAGATGCAATAATTATGCAATAAATGAGACATTCTCAAGCTCTCAGGCTCTAAATAAATTCCTCTTATTTACAACTCAAAGCACTTCCTTAAAACTTCATTTTTTCCTGAAGCCCTCCCACATCTCTCATAGGAATTATCCTAACATGGAGCTAGTTAGTATTCTAGTATTCTTGCCTGGAGAATAAAATGGCAACGCACTCCAGTATTCTAGCCTGGAGAATCCGATGGATGGAGAATTCCATTGACAGAGAACCATGAAGGTCTATAGTCTGTGGGATCCAAGAGTGAATATGCCTTAGTGACTAAGACTTTCACTTTCCTCTTATCAGAACCTTGTGATTTCACTGAGCTTGGATGCATAATCCCAGATAATCTCTCAGTCTCAAGAACTTTAATCACATAGATCCTAAATGGTTGTCTGACAACAGATCCTAAATGGTTGTCTGAGAAGTCCTTACAGATAGTTGAGAAAAGAAGAAAAACTAAAGGCAATGGAGAAAAGGAAAGATATACCCATCTGAATGCAGAGTTCCAAAGAATAGCAAGGAGAGATAAGAAAGCCTTCCTCAGTGATCAATGCAAAGAAATAAAGGAATGTAACAGAATGGGAAAGACAAGAGATCTCTTCAAGAAAATTAGTGACACCAAGGGGATATTTCAGGCAAAGATGAACACAATAAAGCACAAAAACAGTATGACCCTAAAAGAAACAGAAGATATTAAGAAAAGGTGGCAAGAATACACAGAAAAACTACACAAAAAAAGAAAGTAATGACCCAGATAAGAATGACGCTGAGATCACTCACCTAGAGCCAGATATGCTGGAAAGTGAAGTCAAGTGGGCTTTAGGAAGCATCACTATGAGCAAAGCTAGTGGAGGCAATGGAATTCCAGTTGAGATATTTCAAATCCTAAAAGATGATGCTGTTAAAGTGATGCACTCAATATGCCAGCAAATTTGGAACACTCAGCAGTGGCCATAGGACTGGATGTAGTCCATTTTCATTCCAATCTCCAAAAAGGGCAATGCCAAAGAATGTTCAAACTACAATACAATTGCACTCATCTCACACGCTAGCAATGTAATGCTCAAAATCCAAGTGAGGCTTCAACAGGATGACTTAGAAATTCCAGATATTCAAGCTGGATTTAGAAAAGGCAGAGGAACCAGAGATTAAATTGCCAACAGCTGCTGGATCATAGAAAAAGCAAAGGAGTTCCAGGAAAAAAAAAAAAAAAACTATTTCTGCTTTATTGACTAAATCAAAGCCTTTGACTATATGAATCACAACAAACAGTGGAAAATTCTTAAAGAGATGGGAATATCAGATCACCTTAACTGCCTCCTGAGAAATCTGTTTGCAGGTCAAGAAGCAACAGTTAGAACCATACACGGAACAGCAGACTGCTTCCAAATTGGGAAAGAAGTATATCAAAGCTGTATATTGTCACCCTGCTTATTTAACTTATATGCAGAGTATGTCATGAAAAATGCCAGGCTGGATGAAGCACAAACTAGAATCAAGATTGCCAGAAGAAATAGAAATAACCTCAGACGTGCAGATGACACGCCCTTTATGGCAGAAATTGAAGAGGAACTGAACACACTCTTGATGAAAGAGAAAGAGGAGAGTGAAAAAGATGGCTTAATTTCAACATTCAAAAAAAAAACACAAAGATTGTGGCTTCCAGTCCTATCACTTCATGGCAAATAGATGGGAAAACAATGGCAAGAGTGAGACTTTATTTTCTTGGACTCCAAAATCACTGCAGATGGTGACTGCAGCCATGAAATTAAAAGATTCTTACTCCTTGGAGGAAAAGCTATGATCAACCTAAATAACATTAAAAAGTAGAGACATTACTTTGCAACAAAGGTCCATCTAGCCAAAGCTATGTTTTTTTTCTGTAGTCACATATGGATGTGAAAGTTGGACCATAAAGAAAACTGAGCACCAAAGAACTGATGCTTTTGAACTGTGATGTTGGAAAAGACTCTTGAGAGTCCCTTGGACTGCAAGGATATCAAACCAGTCAATCCTAAAAGAAATAAATCCTGAATATTCAGGATTGGATAGGGAAGGACTGGAAGGACTAATCCTGAAACTGAAATGCCAATACTTTGGCCACCTGATGTGAAGAACTGACCCACTGGAAAAGACCCTGATGCTGAGAAAAATTGAAGGCAGGAGGAGAAGGAGACAACAGAGTATGAGATGGTTAGATGGCATCACCGACTGGATGGACAAGAGTTTGAGCAAGCTCCAGAAGTTGGTGATGGACAAGGAAGCCTAGCATGCTGCAGTCCATGGACCACAAAGAGTCGGACACAACTAAGTGACTGAACTGAACTGGAGCTAGTTAGAAAACCAGTTTACCACATGGGCAGCCCCTTTTGGCTTTTGCTTTTCATAAACCATTATTCACATCAGGGAAGAAGAACCTGCAACCCAGGCCACTGGGAGTGGGACTTGGGCTTTGGTTTCCCACTCCATTTGGTTGAGATATATTTTCTTTACTTACCTATGTTTATGAGTGAAAGATTGCAATGGATATCTTCTCCAGTAATGGTTTGCTTTTCCTAATGTTTCCCTATTTCCAAAAAATAAACCAAATTTTTTTCTACATAAGAATAATTAAATTTCCTTGATTACTAATTGCTTACAGAAACATTATGCATATGTGAGATATATGAAAATAACACTAGTCTGAATCTGAAAGTTTGAAATTATTTCAAGAAACAGTTCACGTTTCTGAAATGTTCATAGGCAGTTCATAGGCAGTTCATGTGTTGACTCAAGTCACTGAACTTCACCCAAAGGAAGCTTCCCTTCAGAGCTCCTAAAATGCCTACTAGAATGTGATAAACTAGATATGTGTGATAAACTAGAATGTGTGAAGTAACTGAAATTCAGAGATACTCCATGTAGCATAACTTAACTTATCCTAAATAATATGGGAAGCAAAAGAAAAAAGAAAACAGAATTAGAAAAGTTAATGTTTTCTAAAGCATTCATCTTAGATTGCCATTTGTTTGATTAATATGATAAAGCAAAAAGGATATATTAAATTATGATTGTTAGAAGTGGAAAGATAAGCATCACCATATTGAAAAGCATAGCAGAATACAATTAGCAAGGCAGAAAGGGAAATAATACAAGTATAATAAAGCCAGAAAAGTAATAAAAAGGAAAAAGAGAACAACAAAGTAAAATAAATAGCCAACATAAAATGAAATGCAAGTAATAAAAACAATTATATCATTTATAATGCTAAATGTAAGCATGCAGTATTTCTTGATTAGAGAGGATAATTGTTAGAATGGATAAAAACAAAATATACACATATGTTGTTTACCAAAAAATTAAAATAAAGTAATAAAAATAAGTGAGAAATAAAAGACAGGGAAAAAATTCCTAGACAATAATAAACAATAGAAAAAAGACCTAGGAATAGTGCCAGCATAGTGGAATCTATGTACAAAAGCATACAACGAGGGGAAAAAATACTATGTATATGACAAAAAGTTTAAATTTATGAAAGAGCTATAATAGACTTAAAACTTCAAATATTGGACAAGATAGCAAATATGTACATAAAACAAGCTTTCTTTTCTAAACTTTCAGTAACATTAATATTTACTCAAAATATTATCCAATATTCTCCAATACGTTGGCTACCTTATTTGAAGAGCCGACTCATTGGAAAAGACTCTGATGCTGGGAACGATTGAAGGCAGGAGGAGAAGGGGGCAACAGAAGATGAGATCGTTGGATGACATCACTGACTCAATGGGCATGAGTTTGAGCATGCTCCGGGAGACAGTGAAAGAAAGAGAAGCCTGGTGTGCTGCAATCCATGGGGTTGCAAAGAGTTGAACATGACTGAGTGATTGAACACCAACAGAAACAAAATATTCTACATTTCTTAGACATGAACATTGAATAGATTTTATTTATTGTGGTAAGAACACTTAATATGAGATCCTTTGCTGCTGCTGCTAAGTTGCTTTAGCCATGCCCTACTCTATGTGATACCATAGATGGCAGCTCACCAGGCTCCCCCGTCCCTGGGATTCTCCAGGCAAGAACAGTGGAGTAGATTGCCATTTCCTTCTCCAAAGGATGAAAGTGAAAAGTGAAAGTGAAGTTGCTCAGTCGGGTCCAACTGTCAGCGACCCTATGGACTGCCGCCTACCAGGCTCCTCTGTCCATGGGATTTTCCAGGCAAGAGTACTGGAGTGGCTTGCCATTGCCTTCTCCGAATATGAGATCTACTTTCTTAAATTTTGAAACACACAAAACAGTACTGTTACAGAGATCTCTAGAAATTCTTGCATAGAAAATCTTGCATAACTGAACTTTGAGCTTCACTGACCACTGGTTTTAGAAAAGGCAGAGGAAAAGAGATCATATTGCCAACATCTGCTGGATCATCAAAAAAGCAAGAGCATTCCAGAAAAACATTTATTTCTGCTTTATTGACTATGCCAAAGCCTTTGACTGTGTGATCACAATAAACTGTGGAAAATTCTGAAAGAGATGGGAATACCAGACCACCTGACTTGCCCCTTGAGAAACCTGTACGCAGGTCAGGAAGCAACATTTAGAACTGGGCGTGGAACAATAGATGGGTTGCAAATAGGAAAAGGAGTATGTCAAGACTGTATATTGTCATCCTGCTTATTTAACTTCTATGCAAAGTATATCATGAGAAACACTGGACTGGAAGAAACACAAGCTGGAATCAAGATTTCTGGGAGAAATATCAATAACCTCAGATATGTAGATTACACTTCACTTATGGCAGAAAATGAAGAAGAACTAAAGAGCCTCTTGAGAAAGTGAAAGAGGAGAGGGAAAAAGTTGGCTTAAAGCTCAACATTCAGAAAACTAAGATCATGGCATCTGGTCCCATCACTTCATGGAAAATAGATGGGGAAATAGTAGAAATAGTGGCAGACTTAATTTTTTTGGTCTCTAAAATCATTGCACAAGCAAACTTTCTGGCCAACCCAAAATAAATAAATAAATAAATAAATAAAAATAAAAAATAAAATCACTGCAGATGGTGACTGCAACCATGAAATAAAAAGATGCTTACTCCTTGGAAGGAAAGTTATGACCAACCTAGACAGAATATTAAAAAACAAAGACATTACTTTGCCAACAAAGGTCCGTCTAGTCAAGGCTATGGTTTTTCCAGGGGTTATGTATGGATGTGAGAGTTGGATTATAAAGAAAGCTGAGTGTTGAAGAATTTATGCTTTTGAACTGTGGTGTTGGAGAAGACTCCTGAGACCCCTTGGACTTCAAGAAGATCCAACTAGTCCATTCTAAAGGAGATCAGTCTTGGGTGTTAATTGGTAGGACTGACGTTGAAGCTGAAACTCCAATACTTTGTCCATATGATGCGAAGAGTTGACTCATTTGAAAAGACCCTGATGCTGGGAAAGATTGAAGGCAGGAAGAGAAGATGACAGAGGATGAGATGGTTGGATGGCATCACCAACTCAATGGACATGTGTTTGGGTGGATTCCGGAAGCTGGTGATAGACAGGGAGGCCTGGCATGCAGTGGTTCGTGGAGTCACAAAAAGTCGGACACGACTGATAACTGAATTGAACTGAACAGCAGCTCATTTTCCTATTCTACTAGTCTCTGGCAATCATCATTCTATTTTGTTTCTATTAAATTGATCATTTTAGATATCACATATAAGTAGAATCATGAGTTATTTATCCTTTTGTATTTATTTCACTTAGCACAATGTCATTCAGATTATTCTAAGCTGTTATATATGGGAAGGTTTCTGCTTGTTTTAAGCCTGAATAATATTCCATTGCATGCTTACATCACATTCACTGTAGTATTATTATCAAAGATGGAGGAAATAACCTAAATATCCATTGACAGATTAATGGGTAAAATAAATTTGTAATGAGTTTATTTCTGAAAAATAATTGCAATTGGGAGAGTTCAACACAGTTCTTTCTCAATGTTGACAAATCTTATTTTTTAAATAAAATAGTTATAATGGGTTTGAATATTCTAATCCCTATTAATAAGCTTGAATATTTTCACAAAATGAATACTTATATGAATGTAATACATCCTTAGATCCATGAAACAATTATAAATATTAAATCATCTACTTGACCACAAAAAGTTTATTCAAGTAGAGAATTCATAGATAGTATTTTTAACATGATATATGAATTTAAAATTAGTTATTAAAATATGACCCACTTCTAGACAATGATCTCCTAAATAATCCCTGTATAAGTGAGAGGAAAAGAAAATAAAATTACAAATTAATTACAGATTTATAAGAAAAAGTGGGACTTTCCTGATGCCTCAGATGGTAAAGAATCTATCTGCAATGCAGGAGGGCCTAGTTCAAGCCCTGGGTTATGAAGATCCCTTGGAGAAGGGAATGTGTACCAACTCCAGTATTTGTCTGGGGAATTCCATGGACAGAGGGGCCTGGTGGGCTGGAGAGAGAGGCCTGGTAGACTACAGGCCATGGGTTCATAAACAGTTGGACAACTGAGAAACTAACACACACACAAAGTATGGTTTAAAGCAAAACTGATGAAATTTACAGCAGAACTCAAAACACATGTTTTCATGTTTCCTTTACTCAAATCAAAGTAATAATAATAACAGCTAATATAATCCATTTATTTACTATGTGCCAGGTATTATTCTAAGAATTAATAGTACAATTAACTCTTACCACAAATCTAAGATATAAGTAGTATTATTATTCTCATTTTACAGATAAATAAATTGAGACACAGATGGATTAAAGAACCTATCCAGCATCACAGAGTTAGCAAGTTGTAAAACAAACATTCAAACCTAGGTTATCTCAGGGTAATGAAATAGATAAACCAACAAGTCCAAATGCAAACTCAAATTATAGAATGGCATATCTTTAATCAGTTAATTATACTTTCACGTACTGATGCTAAATGCATAGCTGGATGACTATTAGTTGTATGCATCTCTCAAGATTGTACATCATTAATAGTATTGACAACAATCTAAATGTCCATCAGTTGGAAGCTGGTAAAAAAAAAAGTGATATTATTGCTACCCAATGGAAAAGCATATATAGAACAATGGATAATAATGTAAATATGCAGTTATTGCCATTGAAATGCCTGTACAATTAGTTTCATAAATTAATAGGTTACAGTTCAGTTCAGTTCTGTCACTCAGTTGTATCTGACTGTTTATGACACCTTGGACCCCACCACACCAGGCCTCCCTGTCCATCACCAGCTTCCAGAGTTGACTCAAACTCGTGTCCATTGAGTCGATGATGCCATCCAACTATCTCATCCTGTCATCCCCTTCGCATCAGGTGGCCAAAATACTGGAGTTTCAGCTTTAACATCAGTCCTTCCAATGAATATTCAGGACTGATTTTCTTTAGAATGGACTGGTTGGATATCTTTGCAGTCCAAGGGACTCTCAAGAGTCTTCTCCAACACCACAGATGAAAAGCATCAATTCTTCAGTGTTCAGTTTTCTTTATAGTCCAACTCTCACATCCATACATGACCACTGGAAAAACCATAGCCTTGACTAGATGGACCTTTGTTGGCAAAGTAATGTCTCTGCTTTTGAATATGCTATCTTGGTTGGTCATAACTTTTCTTCCAAGGAGTAAGCGTCTCTTTATTTCATGGCTGCAGTCACCGTCCGCAGTGATTTTGGAGACCAAAAACGATAAAGTCTGCCACTGTTTCTACTGTTTCTCCATCTATTTGTCATGAAGTTATTGGACTAGATGTCATGATGTTAGTTTTCTGAATGTTGAGCTTTAAGCCAACTTTTNTCTTTATTTCATGGCTGCAGTCACCGTCCGCAGTGATTTTGGAGACCAAAAACGATAAAGTCTGCCACTGTTTCTACTGTTTCTCCATCTATTTGTCATGAAGTTATTGGACTAGATGTCATGATGTTAGTTTTCTGAATGTTGAGCTTTAAGCCAACTTTTCCACTCTCCTCTTTCACTTTCATCAAAAACGTCTTTAGTTCTTCTTCACTTTCTGCCATAAGAGTGCTGTCATCGGCATATCTGAGGTTATTGATACTTCTCCCAGTAATCTTCATTTCAACTTGTGCTTCATCCAGCCCAGCATTTCTCATGATGTGTATGCATAGAAGTTAAATAAGCACGGTGACAATATACAGCCATGACATACTCCTTTTCCTATTTGGACCCAGTGTGTTGTTCCATGCATCATGTAAATTATGGTCATTTAATAATTTCTATGTACATAAAATAAAATATCTGAAAGTGGACAAAAGAATTTTTGGTGATTCTTTTATCTTCTTTTTAATTATTTTTAGAATTTGAATTACTTTTTGGTGTTATTGCTTTTATAATGCGGGAAAAAACAATTTTAACTTTGAGAAACAGGAAAATAAATGAATTCTGGCCATTTTTAACAAATGAGCACAGAAAAAGGTCACAAATATTTTAAGGTTATATACTCATCACCTTTTAATATGTTAGTCCTTGAAAACATAATCAAAGAAAGGGCTAAATCTGGATTCTAAATCACTAGATGAGACATTCAGTTCAGTTCAGTTCAGTTCAGTCGCTCAGTCGTGTCCAACTCTTTGTGACCCCATGAATTGCAGNCGATTCAGTCATTAAGTACTTTCAGTAGAGATTGATAAATAGATTGAGCTTGAGAAGACACAAGATTTGGAGTTACCAAACTTTCATATCTTGTGCAACCACTTCAGTAATCTGAGTCTCAGTTTCTTCATGTGTAAAATTTGTTACCACTAATAATAGCTAACAGGGTTATAGAAATTGCTTTAGCATAGTCTGGGATAATGCATTTTGTAATAACTTTCTCAGAATTGTTGAAAGGACAGACAGAAAGAAATTAATGTATATTGAGTGCTTCCTAGGAGCCAGGCATTGCTAGGCCTTTAAACTATAGTTGTTGTTCAGTCACTCAATCTTGACTGACTCTNACAGACAGAAAGAAATTAATGTATATTGAGTGCTTCCTAGCAGCCAGGCATTGCTAGGCCTTTAAACTATAGTTGTTGTTCAGTCACTCAGTCTTGACTGACTCTGCGATCCCATGGACTTCAGCATGCCAGGCTTATGTGTCCTTCACTATTTCCTGGGGGTTGCTTAAACTCATGTGCATTGAGTCGGTGATGCCATCCTACCATCTCATCCTCTGTCATCCCCTCCTCCCCCTGTCTTCAATCTTTCCCAGCATCAGGTCTTTTCCAATGAGCCAGTTCTTTTCATTCAAGTGACCATAGTATTGAAGCTATGAATTCACATTTAATCTTTACATGACAGTTGAAAATTCATTGTATGTCTCCACTTTATAGTTAAGGAAACAGAATAAACTAACCCAAATACATATTCTAAAACTCCAAAGATTTTATTTCAGGTATTAGGATTTTAAAGCCTTCTGTTTTCTACCACTCTATACTGAGAACTAGATGAAGGAAGAGCTGTAAATGTACTTTCTAATTTGTAAAGTATTTATATTAATATATTATCATAATTAAAGTAGAAAAAGAAATATATAAAAGTGTTAGAAAACAAAGTATTCTTAAACTCAAGATATTGATGTAGNTTTCACTATCATTATTTGGAATTCTTTATCATGTAGATTCCCTATCTCTTCCTCTTTTGTTTGGTTTGGTGTGCATTTATCCTGTTCCTTTACCTGCTGTGTATTCCTCTGTCTCTTCATCTTGGTTATATTGCTGCATTTGGAGTGGCCTTTCTGTATTCTGGCAGTTTGTGGAGGTCTCTTTATTATGGAGTTTCCTCACTGTGGGTGGTGTTGTACCAGTGGCTTGTCAAGGTTTCTTGGTTAGGGAAGCTTGTGTCAGAGTTCTGGTGAGTGGAGCTGGATTTCTTCTCTCTGGAGTGCAAAGAAGTGTCAAGTAATGAGTTATGAGATATCAGTGGTTTTGGAGTAACTTGAGCTGCCTCTATATTGAAGCTCAGGGCTGTGTTCCTGTGTTGCTGGAAGTTTTATGTAATATTTCTTGGTCTGGAACTTGTTGATCCTTGGCTGGTGCTTGATTTCAGTGTAGGTATGGAGGCGTTTGATGAGCTCCTATCGACTAATGTTCCCTGGAGTCAGGAGTACTCTGATCTTCTCAGGATTTGGACTTATGCCTCCTGCTTCTGGTTTTCAGTTTTATTTTTACAGTAGCCTCAAGAATTCTCAATCTGTACAGCACTGATGATAAAACATCTAGGCTAAATATGTGAAGTTTCTCCACATTGAAGGATACCCAGAGAGTTTCACAGAGTTACATGGAGAAGAGAAGAGGGAGGGGGGAGGTAGAGGTGACTGGAATGAGAGGAGGTGAGATCAAAAGAGGAGAGAGCAAGCTAGCCAGTAATTACTTCCTTATCTGAGCTCCACAGTCTGGACCACTCAGAGATGTTCACGGAGTTATACAGAGAAGAGGAGAGGGAGGAAGGAGACAGAGGTGGCCAGGAGGATAAAAGAGGGAAATGAAAAGGAGACAGACAGATCCAGCCATTAACCAGTTCCCTAAATGTTCTCCACCGTCTGGAACACACAGAGATTCACAGAGTTGGGTAGAAAAGAGAAGGGGGAGGGAGGAGACAGAGGAAACCTGGTGGAGAAAAAGGAGAATCCAAAGGAGCAGAGAACAGGCAAGCCAGTAATCTCGCTCTTACTTGCTCAAGTAAAAATGGGTGCTGAAAATTGGGTTTTTATAGGTAGAAAATTGATAACAAATACAAAAAAGCAAAAATTAAAAATCTAGAGTAGAGGTTGGATTTTCAAAAATACAATATTAAAGAAAAAAAGAAGAAAAAAAAGTCACAAGAATTATTTAAAAACAAGAACAACAACCACAAAATATATATATATGTGTGGTGTTTGCTTTAAAAATAGGGTCTTTTTTTTTGTTTTCATTTTTTGAAAAGTAATATTAGGTTATAAAAAATAAAATTAAAGGAGAAATAGAAGACTTAAAAATTTAAAACTGTTAAAAAAAGAAAAAGAAAAGAGAAACAAACGAAAAAAGAATGATCATAAATATAGCAAAGATGTATCTGGGACGTTCTCTGGTGCTGTTGTGAGCAATTTGAGGTCAGTTCATTTTCAGAGAGTTCCTTGGTCTGGCTTATATTTATCAAGATCTATAGGCCCCTTCCTATGGAGTCAGTACTAACAACAGAGTTTTAATCTATTGCACCTGTCACTTCCATGGCAGTTCCCTCTGTTTTTGCTTCTTCTGTTTGCTGGTCTCTTCAGTGTCTGATTTTTGCCCTGACACAAGGGGGATGGTGGTGGACACTTATTTTTAGGCTCACTTGTTCATTCACGCTGTGGGGAGGGAAGGATGCTGCAAACAAATAAAAATGGTATGTGCTCACAGTGTCGCAGCCATCCTGGGCCTGCCCCTGCTCACAGAGCACACTGCTCAGGCTCTAGGTTGCTCGACCAGGAACCGTCTGAGGCCTGCCTTGGGCTGCATGCACCTCTCTGGTCTAAGCTGCTCAGGCTTAGGCACTCAGGTAGTCCTCAGAGGCGCAGACTCGGTTGTGCCTGCGTTTTGTGCCCTCCCAGGCCCGAGTAGCTCAGGTGTTTGATGAGCACAGTTGCTGCGACTTATCATCTTTCCCATCCCTGCTGTGCTCAGTGTACAACTGGCACACCTTCTCAGGCGGATTGTGACTGTCCAGAACCCCAAGAAGTCTTAGTTAGCAAAGAAGCTTGCTTGCAGTCTGGTAGTTAATGTCTCTCTGGGACTGTGATTGTCCCCTTCCAGCCCTTCTGGCCCTTCCGTCTCTGGCTGCCTGTCACCGGAAGGGTTGGTCTGCAGCCGGCTAATTCTGTTTTTTCCTTTGTTCTGTGTGCGGTCCTGGCAGTGTCTTATGTTAGAGCTTTTCGTGTGGTAGCTATCCCACAGTCTGGTTTGCTGGCCCAAGTTAGTTCGTTCTGGTTACACTCAGGGCATTCCGGCCCCATTCTTAAAAAGCACTGCAGCCTGTGTCTCCCTACCCAGCCCTTGCTTGCTAGTGGCAGATGCAGGTGTCTGTGCTGCTTCTCCACTGGGGGAATTGCTGTTGGGCTTGTAATCTGTTGGTTTTAATGATTTATTTATTTTTCCTCCCTGTTATGTTTCCCTCTGTGCTTCCAAGGATCGCCACAGACTCGGCAGTGAGAGTGTTTCCTGGTGTTTGGAAACTTCTCTCTTTTTAAGACTCCCTTCCCAGGACAGAGCTACCTCCCTACCTCTTTTTTCTCTTTTTTCATCTTTTATATTTTTTCCTACCTGTTTTTGAAGACAATGATATGCTTTTCTGGGTCCCTGATGTCCTCTGCCAGCATTCAGAAGCTGTTTTGTGGAATTTACTCAGTGTTGAAATGTTCTTTTGATGAATTTGTGAGGGAGAACGTGGTCTCCCCATCCTATTCCTCCACCATCTTAGGACTGCCCCCTATATATTTGCAAATTTGATGAGCTTCATTTCCAGAATACATAAAGTATCCTTGTCATTTGATAATGAAAAGATAATTCATGTTTTAAAAAATGAACAAAGAACATAAATTGATGTTTCTTCATAAAAGTTATGCAAATGACCAAGAGGCATATGAAAGGTGCTCAACATCATTAGTCATCAAGAGAATACAAATCAAAACTAGAAGAAGATTCTACTTTACATTTACTGGGATGGCTACAATAAAAAAAAATCAGATAATAAAAAGTGTTGGCAAGAAAGTGGAGAAATCAGTACCCTCACATACTTCTGGTGGGAATTTACAATAGGCACTTGAAAACAGTATAACAATTCCTCTTAAAATTGAACATAGCTACCATTTGACCCACCAATGTCCTTCTTAGACATATTCCTAAGATAAATGAAAAATATATGTCTACATCAATTCTCTTAATAGCATTATTTGCAATATTCAAAATGAAGAAATAATTCAAATGTCCACCAATTAATGAGAAAATAAATAAAATGTGGTGTGTTTATATAATACAAGGGCATTCAGTGATTAAATTTAAGATAAGTAAAATAGAAGAGCCTGGTGGGCTACTGTCCATGGGGTCAGAAGAGTAAGATAACTTAGTGAATAAACCACTACCACCACGGTTTCACATGCTATACCATGTAGGAGACTTGACAATATTCTAAATAAAAGCAGTCACAAATAATACATTGTTTTGTTTTCATTTGTAAGATATTTCCATAATATCCAAATCTATTGGCCAAAAAATAGTAATGATTGCCTAGAACTTATTGGTATTAGGGAGAAAGGGGAGTGTGATAGTAAAATATCCTTCCCAGGTAGCACTGTTGGTAAAGAATCCACCTGCCTTTGCAGGAGACGCAAGAGATGCAGGTTTGATTGATGGGTGGGGAACATCCCCTAGAGGAGGAAATGACAATGCCCTCCAGTACTCTGATAGTAAAATAGCTCTGATCTGATGGTAAAACAGATGAGGATTTAGCATTAATGAGTACATGGAGGAAACAAAAATATTTTAAATTTTATTTTGGTAACATTTGCCCAATTTTTGAGTACAATTAAACTATTAAATTGCATACTTTACATGATTATGTTTTATGATATATGAATTGTGTCTCAAAAAAGATAGTTTAAAAATGTATGCCTTTCTTTTTCTTTATTCAAGTATATCACTACTGATATTTTTGAACTTGTCAGCTTGCTTTTTAGCTTATAAGTGAACCCAGGATGTGGGATAGTGGTGAAAAGACTTAAATTATTGTGTTGAAATATAAGTAAGAGAAGATACATAAGCAGAAAATCTGTGCATGTGTTTAGTGACCCCCTGAGAGTAAGTAAAAGAGTTGGAAGAGCATGATCATTTCATGTGAAGCTATGTTTCCCTGGTTGCCTGAAATGCGGGAGAGTTGGGTTCGATCCCGGGGCCAGGAAGATCCCTTGGAGAAGCAAATAGCTCCCCACTCCAGTATACTTGCCTGGAGAACTCCATGGACAGAGGAGCCTGGCAAGCTACAGTCCACAGGGTTTCAAAGAGTCAGACATGACTGGGCAATTAACAAAACTCTCCCAGACAAACTAGCCATGGAAAAGAAATGCTGGGACAAGCAGTTTGTCCACTCTTGAAGTGCTGTTGAGATGGGAGGAATAAAGACAGGCTGTTTATTTGTAGCCATATGAATCAGTGTCCCTGCACGAAGTAGATATCACATACAGATTAACATAATTTATAGGGGGTTAATATAAGATTTTTCCCAAAATTTTAAATGAATGTAGGGATATAAACAATAGTACCATAATAACAGGATATTTATCACCACCACCAGGTTTGAAATGATGAAGGGAAGAGCAACTTATTGGAAATTTTATAAAAGTCGTATAGACAGATGTTACTTTAGGATCAATTCCCTCCTTTTTTTTTATTTTTTCCAATTTTATTAGGATATAATTGACATAAAAATTTTTATAAGCTTAAAGTGTACTACCTACTGGTTTGATACACATGTATTCTGTGAAGTAATGACCAAAATAAGTTTAGTTACATCAAACACCTCATGCAATTACAATAATTTTCTTTGCAAAGAGAACTTTTAGAGTAATTTTACTATCAAAGTGACTGCACAGAGGGGATGGGGTGAGGGAATGTTATTAAATACACTGAATTTACTCTTCTCTTTCCTCCAATTTTGTACTGGGGCTTTCCTGCTGGCTCAGAGAGTAAGGAGTCTTCCTGCAATGTGGGAGACCTGGGTTCAATCCCTGGTTCGGGAAGATCCCCTGGAGAAGGAAATGGCAACCCACTCTAGTATTCTTGCCTGGAGAATCCCCATGGACAGAGGAGACTGGTGGGCTACAGTTCATAGGGTCACAAAGAGTTGGACATGACTGAGCAATTTCACTTTCATATATAATCTACATAGGTGGTTCTTATTAAGAAGAAATGATGAGAATTTATTTGGAGGGGTAAATGTGAGGTATCCAAAGCAATATTTAAACAACATTTGGTTGTTTACACCTTGAAAAGTGCAATATTTGCATTTCATCCCTGAAAGATTCTAACAGATTTACTCTAATTTGATAGCATTTTCATTACAACTCTTTTCAGCCATTAACACTCATAAACCTCCAATAATGTCATTTCTTCCCCAAAGGGTAGATTTATAAACAATATTGGTCAGTAAAATTACCCACCTAATTTCTGATCAAATCTTAAAATCATCTCAATGCTTCTTTCATTTTTATGTGTGGGGCTTTCTAACATTCTGTCAAAACAATTTTTGTTGTCTCTACTTCCTTCTTTATAGATAAGCATTTCTCTA
Source organism: Neotragus moschatus (assembly GCA_006410615.1). Classification (NCBI taxonomy): domain Eukaryota; kingdom Metazoa; phylum Chordata; class Mammalia; order Artiodactyla; family Bovidae; genus Neotragus; species Neotragus moschatus. The sequence goes on along the minus strand of SJYA01000443.1, from coordinate 172,667 downwards.
TTTATCTAAAAATATTTTAGACTACCAGACTCTGTTAAAATAATGGTAATTATTATAATGTCTTTTTAATACTGTACAAAATA
>SJYA01000443.1:42426-159815 GCA_006410615.1 Neotragus moschatus | reverse complement strand
TTTCACACAAAGTATACACATATATGTCACTCACTTATACATATATATGTGTTTATTTTTAAATATTCTTCTTAATTATGATTTACCATAAGATCCTCAATATAGTTCTCTGTGGCATACAATCAGTTCAGTTCCGTTTAGTCAGTCAGTCATGTCAGACTCTGCGACCACATGAACTACAGCATGCCAGGCCTTCCTGTCCATCACCAGTTCCCAGAGTTTACCCAAACTCATGTTCATTGAGTTAGAGATGCCATCCAACCATCTCGCCCTCTGTTGTCCCCTTCTCCTCCTGACCTCAATCTTTCCCAGCATCAGGGTCTTTTCAAATGAGTCAGCTCTTCGCATCAGGTGGCCAGGGTATTGGAGTTTCAGCTTCATCCTCAGTCCTTCCAGTGAACACCCAAGACTGATCTCCTTAGCATTGACTGGTGGGATCTCCTTGAAGTCCAAGGGACTCTCAAGAGTCTTCTCCAAAACCACAGTTCAAAAGCATCAATTCTTCTGCACTCAGCTTTCTTTATTTTGTTCTTTCATAAGGATTTTATACAACTCAAATATTTTCTACAGGTGTGTCACCATCATGTCTTGATTTATCTTGATCTTGAATGACAGTGATTTTTATCCATTGACAGTGTTGGAAGTGGAGATCTCTCCAAAACTCACATAACTTTAGAAGGTTTTTCTTTTCATCTCCTGTGTTGATCCATTTTTTAAAATTATATTAAACTTTTATTTAAAATATCTAATGGGATTTAGCTAAATTCAAGTAATTCTCCATCATTCTTTCATCTATTTTGTAGAAGTTACTAGTTTCTTTGTAATTTTTTTTTTAATTTGGATGTGTCTATTGAAGTCAGTCTTTGACAAAGTCCATTAGGATTTGATGGTCTAAAGGATTAGGTGCCTTTTATAGGTCTGAAGTGGCAGAACAAATTGCTTATATATACTTCAAAGATGGCTTGCACAAATTATTAGAAGATGATTTTTTTCAACTGAGTCTTCCTGATTAAAAATACTCTGATATTCCAGTTGTCAAAGTTTCTAGGTAATGATGATGTGTTCTGTAATCAGAACAAGCTTTTGTAGGTCAGCCATTTCATAGGAGTGATTTTTATTATCATTATTAAGCAAACAAAGGCAAATTCTGAGAGGCAATGAACCAAATGCAGTGGTGTCACAATCTTGATAATGGAACACTAGCCTCCAAACCACATAATTTCAGGGACTTGTGATTTCTCATGCAAAGAATTTTTCAAATGTGTCCATTAGTGCTCAGTAAAAATAACTTTTTTTTGGAATGTGTGCACCACAGTACTAACAATAATTATCTTTAAATAAAAGGATTAAAGTGATTTTCCAAATATTTCAATTATTCTTTATTAAAAATAAATTATTTTATAAGGTAAAATAATTTATCTTATCTTTAATGAAAAATTATCTACAAAGGTGGTCCCAAGATGGTGGTGGAATAGGATGGGAAGATCACTTTCTTCCCCATAAAATCATTAAAAGATCATTTGAATGTTGAGGAACTTCCAAAAAACAACTTCTGAATGATGCCAGAGGACAACAGGCACCCAGAAAGGCAACCCAGTCTCTTTGAAAGGAGGGGTTTGATTACTTGCTTGATTGCTCTCTGCCCTTTTGACTCTCCCTTTTCTCCTTCAGGTCACGTCTATACCCTTCATCCCTCTTCTCTTCTCTCCATGACTCTATGAATCTCCGTGGCTGTTCCAGGCTTTGGAGAGCACTCAGAGATTTGATTACTGGGTATATTGCTCTCTCTCCTTTTGATGTCCTCCTTTTTTTTTCTCCTTGTCACCTCTATCTCCCTCCTCCCTCTTCTCTTCTCTATATAACTCTGTGAATCTCTCCAGATATTTCAAGCTGTGGAGAATTGTTTCACAATTAACCTAGGGGTTTTATCTTCTGTGCTGTATGGATGGAGCAGTCTTGAGGCTACTGTAACAGACTTAACTCCAAAACTTTAGAACATCAGAAAACTCCTGATTCCAGGGAATATTAATAGACAAGAACTCACTCAAAAGTCTTCATATCTACACTGAAACCAAGCTCCAGCCAAGAGCCAACAAGTTCCAGTACAAGACACACCAGCTAATTCTCCAGCAAAACAGGAACACAGCCCTGAGCATTAAAAGACAGGTTGCCCAAAGCCATGCAAAACCCATAGACACCCAAAATTCACTATTGGATGCTTTATTCCACTCCAGAGAGAAGAGATTCAGCTCCACACACCAGAACACAGATGCTAGCTCCCCCAACCAGGAAACCTTGACAAGTCTACCCAGAGGGAGTGGACTACACAATGAAGAGGAACCATGAACTTCCAGCATGAAGAAAGGGCACCCTAAACACAGTGATCTAAACAAAATTAAAAGGTAGAAAAATATACAGCTGGTGAAGGAACAAGATAAAAACACACCAAAACAAACAAAAGAAGAGGAGACAGGGAACCTACCTGAAAAAGAATTCAGAATAATGATAGTAAAGATGATCCAAAATCTTGAAAACAAAATGCAGTTACAGAAAAATAGACCAGAGACAAGGGTGAGAAGATGCAATAAATGTTTAACAAGGACCTAGAAGAAATAAAAAAGAGTCAATCAATAATGAATAATGCAATAAAGGAGATGAAAGCAGTTTGGCTGGAGCCAAATGTAAAATAACTGAGGCAGAAGAGAGGATAAGTGAGGTGAAAGATAGAATGGTGGAAATAAGCAGAGAGGAAAAAAAGAGAAAATAATTTCAAGAAATGAGGACAACCTCAGAGACCTCTGGGACAATATTTAATGCCCCAACATTAAAATCATATGTGTTCTAGAAAAAGAAGACGAAAAGAAATGGCTTGAGAAAATACTTGAGGAGATAATAGTTGCAAACTTCTCTTAAATTGGTAAGGAAATAGCCACCCAAGTCCAGGAAAACAAGAGAGCCCCAAACAAAACACACCCAAAGCAAAACACCTCAAGACACATATAAATCAAACTAACAAAGATCAAACACAAGGAGAAAATATTAAAAGCAACAAGGGAAAATCAACAAATAACATACGAAGGGATTCCTGTATGGATAAAAGCTCATCTTTCAGTAGAAACTCTTCAAGCCAGAAGGGAATGGCAGGACATACTTAAAGTGATGAAAGAGAAAAACCTACAACCAAGACTACTCTACCCAGCCAGGATCTCATTCCAATATTAAAGGAAACTCAAAAGCTTTACAGTCAAGAAAAAGCTGAGAGAATTCAGCACCACCAAACCAGCTATTCCACAAGTGCTAAAGGATTTTTGCTAGACAGGAAATACAGAAAAAGTTTATAAAAATTAACCCAAAACATCAAAGAAAATAGTAATGGGATCATGCCTATCATTAATTACCTTAAGTATAAATATATTAAACGCTCCAAGCAAAAGACAATTCATTTCAGTTCAGTTCAGTCACTCATTCGTGTCCGACTCTGCAACCCCATGAATTGCAGCATGTCAGGACTCGCCGTCCATCACCAATCCCCGGGGCTCACTCAGACTCACCTCTATTGAGTCAGTGATGCCATCCAGCCATCTCATCCTCTGTCGTCCCCTTCTTCTCCTGCCTCCAATCCCTCCCAGCATCAGAGTCTTTTCCAATGAGTCATCTCTCCGCATCAGGTGGCCAAAGTACTGGAGTTTCAGATTTAGCATCAGTCCTTCCAAAGAAATTCCAGGGCTGATCACATTTAGAATGGACTGGTTGGATTTCCTTGCAGTCCAAGGGACTCTCAAGAGTCTGCTTCAACACCACAGTTCAAAAGTATCAATTCTTCAGTGCTCAGCCTTTGTCAAAGTCCAATTCTCATATCCATACATGACTACTGGAAAAACCATAGCCTTGACTAGACAGACTTTAGCTGGCAAAGTAATATCTCTGCTTTTGAATATGCTACCTAGGTTGGTCATAAATTTTCTTCCAAGAAGTAAGTGTCTTATAATTTCATGGCTGTAGCCACCATCTGCAGTGATTTTGGAGCTGAGAAAAATAAAATCTGACACTGTTTCACAGCTTCTCCTTCTATTTCCCATGAGGTGATGGGGCCGGATGCCATGATCTTCCTGAATGTTGAGCTTTAAGCCAACTTTTTCACTCTCCTCTTTCACTTTCATCAAGAGGCTTTTAGTTCCTCTTCACTTTCGGCCATAAGGGTGGTGTCATCTGCATATCTGAGGTTATTGATATTTTTCCTGGCAATCTTGATTCCAGCTTGTGTTTCTTACACTCCAGCGTTTCTCATGATGTATTCTGCATATAAGTTAAATAAGCAGGGTGACAATATACAGCCTTGATGTACTTCTTTTCCTATTTGGAACCAGTTTGTTGTTCCACGTCCAGTTCAAACTGTTGCTTCCTGACCTGCATACAGATTTCTCAAAAGGCAGGTCAGGTGGCCTGGGATTCCAATCTCTCAGAATTTTCCATAGTTTATTGGAATCCACACAGTCTGAGACTTTGGCATAGTCCATAAAACAGAAACAGATGATTTTCTGGAACTCTCTTGCTTTTTTCATGACGCGGCAGATGTTGGCAATTTGATCTCTGGTTCCTCTGCCTTTTCTAAAATCAGCTTGAACATCAGGAAGTTCACGGTTCACGTATTGCTGAACCCTGGCTTGGAGAATTTTGAGCATTACTTTACTAGCATGTGAGATGNCTCAAGAGGCAGGTCAGGTGGTCTGGTATTCCCATCTCTCTCAGAATTTTCTACAGTTTATTGTGATCCAGATGAGACATTAGGAATCACCTTTTCCTTCATAAGAAGTTTAGTTCATTATCTACTTGTTAACAAATGCAAAAGGAAGGCAGATACTGAATTCCTTGCAGAATAACAATTAGTAACTTCCTAATAATTGAGCTTAGCCTACCAAGCAGAGTTTGGAAAGTAATTTAACTTTTAGTTCACTCAGAACTTTCTCCATTTGTCTCATATTTCTTACCTTTTTTCCATAAGTTCTAGCATTTAAAAATACTTCATATTAATATGTAAACATATTTTGCAGAAGTAGAATTTGCATTAACCCATTAACTTTAAATCAATTTATGATTTTAAGAAGACACATTTAAACACAATGAAGTTGTCAAGATAATCTGATAATCTGATAAAACAGTGGCTGATAGACAGGGATAATTAGAAATTACTTATCTCCCACCTATGGCAACTGCATTTCTGAAATCTCTGTAGGAAGCGTAATTTTTCCCTTCCTGGTGTGATAGCCCTGATTCAGAATGGCCTCTGTGTACTATTTTTAAAAGTATTCTTAAAACATTTCATATCTCTCAATCTTTAATTTACAAACTATTTTGACCTATTCTTGGTAAATGTGACGACAAAAAACCTCCCTTGGAGAAAACAATAAAAATAAGGTAAAAATCTAACTATCATTTATATGCTAATCTGTTGTTGCTGCTGCTGCTGCTAAGTCACTTTAGTCATGTCCGACTCTGTGCAACCCCATAGATGGCAGCCCACCAGGCTCCACCGTCCCTGGGATTCCCCAGGCAAGAACACTGGAGTGGGTTCCCATTTCCTTCTCCAATCCATGAAGTGAAAAGTGAAAGTGAAATCGTTCAGTAGTGTCCAATTCTTAGCGACTCCATGGACTTCAGCCTACCAGGCTCCTCCGTCCATGGGATTTTCCAGGCAAGAATACTGGAGTGAAGTGCCATTGCCTTCTCCAGTATGCTGATCTAGTCAATCTAAATATGTTAAAGGCCTAAAAATACCTATGTTCTAAGTATTGAGAATACAAAAAGGATCAATATACAGTACTTTTCCTTCAAACATCTTAATAGAAGTTTGAGAATAATAATATGATATTGATGTTTTTCTTCCTGGGTTACTTNCTCCAGTATGCTGATCTAGTCAATCTAAATATGTTAAAGGCCTAAAAATACCTATGTTCTAAGTATTGAGAATACAAAAAGGATCAATATACAGTACTTTTCCTTCAAACATCTTAATAGAAGTTTGAGAATAATAATATGATATTGATGTTTTTCTTCCTGGGTTACTTCAGTTTCATCCACCTCATTAGAACTGATTCAAATGTATTCTTTTTAATACCTGAGTAATACTCCATTGTGTATATGTACCACAGCTTTCCTATCCATTCATCTGTTGATGGACATCTAGGTTGCTTCTATGCCCTGGCTATTATAAATAGTGTTGCAATGAACATTGGGGTACACGTGTCTCTTTCAGTTCTGGTTTCTTCAGTGTGTATGCCCAGTAGAAAGATGGTAGGGATAACCCTGTATGCAAGACAGCAAAGGAGACACAGATGTATAGAAACAGTCTGTTGGACTCTGTGGGAGAGGGAGACGGTGGGATGATTTGGGAGAATGACATTGAAACATGTATAATATCATATATGAAATGAATCACCAGTCCAGGTTCAATGCAGTATACAGGATGCTTGGGGCTGGTGCACTGGGATGACCCAGAGGGATGGTATGGGGAGGGAGGTGAGAGAGGGATTCAGGATGGGGAACACATGTACACCCGTGGTGCATTCATGTTGATGTATGACAAAACCAATACAATATTGTAAAGTAATTAACCTCCAATTAAAATAAATAAATTTATATTAAAAATGATATTGATTATTCCAGGAAAAAATCATAATTTTGTATAAATACATTTCTAGTATAAATATCTAAAAAAGAAGTTATTTATTAAACACATACTTATAATATTATGTAAATCGATTATATGCATTAATTAATTGAATTAATCATATATTAATGTTTCTTATATTAAATGTATAAAAATATATATTTAAAGACATATTATGACTTAAGTTCTGGGGCTTTCCAGGTGACATTAGTGGTAGAGTACTTGCCTGCTGATGCTGGGAGACATCAGTGATGCGAGTTTGATCCCTGAGTTCGGGAGATACCCTGGAGGAGGGCATGGCAATCCACTCCAATATTTTCACCTGGAGAATCCCAGACAGAGGAGCCTGGCAGGCTATAATTCATAGTGTTGCACATAGCTGGACTATACTGAAGCAACTTAGCATACACACATGACTAAAGTACTGGGATACTTGTCTTGGCCAAACAATTTATATAATGCACCTGTCATCAACACCAGTCAATTCAGGAAAGTGTGACTTCAGACTTAATAGTTGGTTTCTATATTTTCACTTTTAGTGGTGATTTAGCTTTTCTAGGCAAATGACACATCAAAAGAGGACTTAACATCTCACAAATAATTTATTTTATAAGCCAAGAAAATAGAATCTGTATTAGTGCATTAAATTGTCTAGAAGAATGATATTGAAGAATTTATTTATAGGGCAGAATTGGAGAAACAGACATACAGAATAGACTTATGAACATGGGGAGAGGGGAGGAGAGGGTGAGGTGTATGAAAAAAATGCATTTTAAATAATTTGTAAGTAAGCGTTTTAAAATAAAGTATAAAGTGCAGCAAGATTTTTGCCCATCTTCTGAAGTAAATAAAATAAAAAATAAACAAATGGAATCCAATTAAACTTAAAAGCTTTTACTCGAAAAACAAAAACATTAACCGGAAAAGATACAGGAATCCCAATGTTTACAGCAGCATTATTTACAACTGCCAAAACATAAAATCAACTTGAAGGTCCATCAACAAATGAAAAGATAAAGACGATGTAATATACACACACATACACACACACACAATTTTGTCATTTGCAGCAACATGGATGGACTTGATGGGCATAATGCTAAGTGATACTAGACAGAGAAAAACAAATACTGTGTGATATCACTTATATGTACAATCTACAAAAATACAACAAACTACTGGATATAATGGAAAAGAAGCAGACTCAGATATAGACAACAAACTACTGGTTGCCAGTGGTGAAAGAGTAAGGGCAATATAGGAGTTGGGGAGTGGGAGGTATAAAGTACTGGTTGTAGGACAGGCTGAAGAATATGCTGTGCAATATGAAGGAAGGGAGCCAATATTTTGCAATAATTATAAATGGAAAGCAATCTTTAAAAATTGTATAAAATATGAAATGAATAAAAATTTCATCTTCTTGGTTTTACAAAATGCCTTCTTTCAACTCTATAGCACATAGGGATTTGTAGAGAGGTAGTATATGAAAAATATGCATAATGTGGTGTCATTGTGGTAGGCAGAATACCCCCACCCCTGCCAGAGTTGTCTGGAATATGTGAATGCAATGTTATATGGAAAACCAGAATTAAGCTGACTTTTAAAATGTTTTATTATTTAAGTGGGCCAATTCAATTCAACAGGAATCCTTAAAAATGGAAAAGGAAAGCAGAGAGGGTATATGAGAAACAAATGTGATGAAAGAGAGGAAGGAGAAATGATAGAAGGATAGAAAGAAGGAAATAAGAAAGAGAGGCAGGGAGGAAGGAACAAAAAGACAGGAGGTAGAAAAGAAGGGAGGGATTAGTGTGCATTGTAAAAGGTTAGAATCCCTTCACCTTCCAACTCCGATTTATTAGGAATTCATTTTCAGTTCAAGTACAGCCCCTAAGGTATGACCACCGTAATTATACATTTAGGAAGTTGTCCCCTACATAGATCCATTTGGATAAATAATGGCCACAGTGAAAGGCATGCAAAAGGTATATTTGAAAGAGATCCTAATTGCAGATGGAAAAAGGAAATGTGCATTTTAAAGTCATACATAATACATGAGTTCCCTTGTTTACTTGAATTAGACAAGTGACCAGGGTTTAAAATTTGTTTTCAAATAATGTTTTTGTTCTAGAGTTATTTTATTTTTTATTGAATTATAGTTAAAATACAATATTAGTTTCAGGTATACAACACAGTGGTTCAGTATTTCTATACTAAGGTTCATCATTATGAAATGATCACCACTATAAGTTTACTAACCATGTGTCACCATATGAAGCTATTGCAATATTGTTAACTATGTTCCTTATGCTGCACCTTATATCATCACATCTTATTCACTGTATTACTTGTAGGTTGTAACTCCTCCGTATTATGTCCATTCCCCCACCCATTCCTCACTGGCAACAGCTAGTTTGTTCTCTGAATCCCTGAGTCTGTGTCTGTTTTGTTTTTTCATTTGTTTTGTATTTTTAGACTTCACATACGGGGAAATAATATGGTCTTTGTCTTTCTCTGCCTGATTTATTTTGTGTAGCACAATAACATCTGAACCCATCGACACTGTCATGAATGGCATGGTTTCATTCTTTATTATGGCTAAGCAATATTTGCTTGTGCATGTCTATGTTTAAACCATTTCTTTTTTATCTATTCATCAATTGATGAACACTTAGGTTGCTTCTATATCTTGGGTACTGTAAATAATAGTGTGATGAACACAGAAGTGAACATATGTATTCAAATTAGTGTTTTCATTTCAGGAGTGGAATTGTAGGATCATATGATTTTTAATAGTTTGAGGAACCTCTATATAATTTTCCACTGTAGCTACACTGATTAACATTCCCACCAAATGCATGTAAGTGTTTCTAATTCTCCACAAACTCACTAAAAAGTATCTGTTGTCTTTCTGATAACTGCCATTGCTACAAATGTGAAGTAATATCTCATTGAGGTTTTGTTTGCATTTCCTTTATAATTAATTTGTTACATTAAGCATCTTTTTCTATATGTGCATTGGTCATCTATATGTCTTTAGAAAAAATTTAATCATGTCCTCTGCACATTTTTAAAATTAGGTTCTCTTGATATTCAGTTATATTAGTTATTTGTATATTTGAGTATTAACCACATATTGGATATTTCATCTGCAAATATATTTTCCCATTTAGTAGGCCACCTTTTCATTTGGTTAATAGTTTCCTTTGCTGTGCAAAAAGCTTTTTAGTTCATGTAGTGCTACTCTCTCTCTCCCGCGTGCTGGGGCGCTCTTCTCCTCATGTCTTTAGATCCACGTGCCCTCACGACTTGAAGATGGATTTTCCTGCCATCTTCTAAATAAAATAGAGCTGTACAGAGAAGGCAATGGCACTCCCCTCCAGTACTCTCACCTGGAAAATCCCATGAGCGGAGGAGCCTGGTAGGCTGCAATCCATGGGGTCACTAAGAGTCGGACAGGACTGAGCGACTTCACTTTCACTTCTCACTTTCATGCATTGGAGACAGCAATGTCAACCCGCTCCAGTGTTCTTGCCTGGAGAATCCCAGGGACGGGGGAGCCTGCTGGGCTGCCGTCTATAGGATGGCACAGAGTCGGACAGGACTGAAGCGACTTAGCGGTGCTACTCATTTATTCTTGCTTTTGTTGTCTTACCTGAAGAAAGAATATACCAAAAAATATCTGGCTAAGACTAATGTTATAGAGTTTGCTGCCTATGTTCTCTTCTAGTAGTTTTATGGTTTCAGGGGTTACACATAAGTCTTTAAACCATTTTGAGTTTTTTTTGTTTTTTTAATATGGTATAATAAAGTGGTCCAGTTTCATTCTTTTGCATTTATCTGTCCTGTTTCTCAAAATTATTTATATATTGAATAGAATGCCTTTTCCTCACCATATATATTTTTTCCTACTTTGTCATGAATTAATTAATCTTACAAGCATTGGTTTACTTCTGGGCTCTATATTCTGTTGCACGGATCTATGTTTATGTCTTTTTTTGCCAGTACCATACTGTTTTGATTACTATAATTACTATAAGTGTGGCACAGTTAGAAATCAGGGAGTATGGTATCTCTAGCTTTACTATTCTTAAGATAGCCTTGGCCATTCAGGGTTTTTTGTGGTTCCATACAAATTTTAAGATTATTTTTTCTAATTTTGTGAAAAATACAACAGGCATTTTGATAGGGATTGCACTGTAACTTTAAATTGTATAGTATGAACATTTAAACCACATTAATTTTCCCAATTCATTAGCATGGCATATCTTTCAACATTCTTGTGTCATCTACAATTTCTTTCATTAATGTCTTACTGTTTTCAGGGTAAGAGTCTTTCACCTTCTAGTTAAATATATTCCTTGGTATTTTATTCTTTTTGTCACAGTTCTAAATGGAACTGTTTTCTTGCTTTCTCTTTCTGAAAGTTCTATATGTGTAAAAATGTAACAGGTTTCTTTATATAAAGTTTGTATCCTGCAACTTTACTGAATTCATCTATTAACTCTAATAACTTTTTGGAGGAATCTTTATGGTTCAATATATACAAATGTGTGTGTGTATGTGTGTATCAGTAATATCATATTACCTGCAAATAGTGACAGTTGTACTTCTTTCTTTCCAATCTGGACACTTTTATCACATTTTTCTTGTTTAATTGCAGTGACTAGGACTTCCAATACTATGTTGACTAAAACTGGTAAGAATGAATATCTTTGTCTTGTGGCTGATCTTTTTTCTCCATTGATTATAATGTCAGCTATTGGTTTGTTATATATGGATTCATTATGTTGAGGTAAATTTTCTTTAGCCCTAATTTGTTGAGAGCTTTTATTATAAATGCATGTTAAATTACATCAAATGTTTTCCCTTCTAATGGTTAGGCAATCACATCCTTTTTATCTTTAGTTTTATAAAAGTGGTTTCCCTTCTCATGGTTAGGCAATCACATCCTTTTTATCTTTAGTTTTATAAAAGTGGTATATAACATTAATTGACTTACAGACACTGAATCATCTTTGCCTCTTAGGGGAAAATTCCACTGGCATGTTTGCTTCATTTAATATATTTTGAATTTCAGTTCAGTTCAGTCGCTCAGTCATGTCCGACTCTGTGACCCCGTGAATTACAGCACACCAGGCCTCCCTGTCCATCACCAACTCTCGGAGTTTACTTAAACTCATGTCCATCGAGTCAGTGATGCCATCCAGCCATCTCATCCTCTGTCATCCCCTTCTCCTNGGTTATTGATATTTCTCCCAGCAATCTTGATTCCAGCTTGTGCTTCTTCCAGTCCAGCATTTCTCATGATGTATTCTGCATATAAGTTAAATAAGCAGGGTGACAATATACAGCCTTGATGTACTCCTTTTCGTATTTGGAACCAGTCTGTTGTTCCATGTCCAGTTCTTTTATTAATACTTTTTCCCTATTAAGTATGTGTAATTTCTAGGACTCTATCTTCCAGATTGCTCATTCATACTGCAATGTCATCTGGTCAACTGCTAATTCTGTTTAGCATATTTTCGCATCATTATTGTGTTCTTCAGCTCTGATTCTTTTTTTATATATTTCAACTCTCTGTTGAATTTCTCATGCTGTTCATCTCTTCTTGTCCCAAGTTCCATGAGCATTTTCATGATTTTACCTTGAATTCTTTGTCTAGTAGAATGCTTATTTCCATTTCATTGAGTTTTTTTTCTGGGATTTTTGTTTTGTTCTTTCAGTTTTCAACATAATGAAAATTGTTCCCTCGATTTGCCTAATTCTCTGCTTACTTCAATGTATTTAGAGGTTCTCCCCAGCTTGGAGGAATGGAGTTACGCAGGAAATTTCCTGTGCTGTCTAGCACCATGTTCCTCTCTGGCAGCAGAGCCAAATGCTTCAGAGATGTTCTCTATGTGTGTTGCTTGTACCTTTCTATTGTTATGGAGCTAGCTATGACAGAAGTGCTGATATGTAGGCTGAGACCTTAGCCTGGCTGGCTGCAAGGCCTTGTTTTGTGTGGTTGTTGTAGGCATGATAGTTTCAGGTAGCATTCTGGTGAGCTGGTTGCACAACTCCTACTGGTAGGCAGCTAGGCAGAACAGATCACTGATATTGCTAACTGACTCTACACTGTGTGATTGCTGTGAGCATGCTGGTGAATGGAGTACATTCACTTAGTACAACTTAGTACAAATTACTGAGAGGCCCAGTGGCATGCAATTGTTGCAAGTGTACTGACTGGGTAGGGCAGTTTCCAGCATTAATAAGCTTTCAAGGAAGGTTGCAAAATGGCATACACCAATTCTGGTATCTACATGATAGAACAAGATTACACAAATGGCGGCCATCAATGTCTCAGTCCCCAGGAGTTGAGGAATCCCAGATGTCTCCTGCCTCTTCTGGTGGGTTGTTTAGTCACTAAATCATGTTGGATTCTGCAATCTTATGAACTGTTGCCCACCAGGTTCCTTTGTCCATGGGACTTCCTAGGCAAGAATACTGGAGAGGGTTGTGATTTCTTTCTCCAAAAGATCTTTCTAACCCAAGGATCCAACCCGTGTCTCCTGCATTGCTGGCAGTCTCCTAGATTATAGGTGAATTCTTTATCGACTGAGTCACAACTGGATCTACGTCAAAGTTTCCCAAACTGCTACCTCTGTGCTGCCACTTGGAGTGAGATTTTGCATGCCCCTTTAAGAGAGAAATCTAGGTTTCCTATGCTCTCTGGTTCTCCACAATCTAAGTTTTGGTGGTTTTTAAAGCAAGATGTTTTGGAGGTTCATTTTCCAGTGCAAGACTTCCATGCTGGGGAGACTGATGTGAGGGTCAGACTCCTTGCTCCTAGGTGAAGACCACTGTGGTTGTGATTTTCNTTTAAGAGAGAAATCTAGGTTTCCTATGCTCTCTGGTTCTCCACAATCTAAGTTTTGGTGGTTTTTAAAGCAAGATGTTTTGGAGGTTCATTTTCCAGTGCAAGACTTCCATGCTGGGGAGACTGATGTGAGGGTCAGACTCCTTGCTCCTAGGTGAAGACCACTGTGGTTGTGATTTTCTACCAGCTCACAGATTTCTGTGCTGAGCTGTGGGTCCTAACTGGAACATGTCTCTCCCCCTTCCCCCACCATTTTTGTTGTGGCTCCTTTGTTATATCTTCAGTTGTAGAAAATCTCATCTGCTAGAATTCAGGTCATTCTCAGAAACAGTTGCTCTGTAAGTAATTGTAATTTTGGTGTGCCAGTGAGAGGTAGTGAACTCAGGATCTTCCTACTCTGCTACACTTACCCATACTCCAACCATCTTAGTGTTATTTACAACAACATAGTTTATAAGGGAAAATATTTATCTGTTAGATCTTTTTTATTTCTCATAATTTTCCCAATATCAAATTGCATTCTACATTGAAAATTATATCCTTTTCCTTTTCTAGGTCTATTTTTGGAGCTATACTCACTCTTATCGGGCTTCATACCATTTAAGCTGCATGCTTTTTTTTTTTTTAATTGGTGGTAAATAATCCATCTTATGAATATAAAAAACATTAAGAGTTTCTTGAAAAAATCAGGGTGCTGAATTTGTTGATGTGCATTTTTAAAATTTTGAATTTCCCCATAAAGTTTTCTGAACTCTAAGCCACTGATATTTAGATATGTCTAATACATTGCAATAGCCTTGTGAACTTATTTGCAGGTGTTTCTAACATCATTTAAAAATATCTCAATCATAAAAGCACCTTTTTGACTTACCAAAAATTAGGTTTATAAGAAAAGAAAGCTTTGTAAAATAAGACCATCATCTTAGAGTAAGTAACAAATACAAACAAAATATTTTATATATAGCACTGTATTCAAATATATTACTTGGTGTCATGCTTTTGTATGTAGTAAGCAACTATAAATTCAAACAAATGGAATATGAAACATTCAACTCAGTTCAGTCAGTCACCATGTCTGACTCCATGTGATCTCATGGACTGCAGCAGGCCAAGCTTCCCTGTTCATCACTAACACCCAGAGTTGACTCATATTCATGTCCATTGAGATGGTGATGCCATCGAACCTTCTCATCCTCTGTCATCCATTTGTCCTCCAGCCTTCAGTCTTTCCCAGCAAAAGGGTATATGCAAAAGAGTCAGTTCTTGGCATAAGTTGGCAAAGTATTGGAGTTTCAATTTCAACATTAGTCTTTCCAATGAACATTCAGGACTGATTTCCCTTAGAATGGACTGGTTGGATTTCCTTGCAGTCCAAGGTACTCTCAAGAGTCTTCAACACCACAGTTCAAAAACATCAGTACTTCGGCGCTCAGCTTTCCTTATAGGCCAACACTCACATCTGTACATGACTACTGGAAAAAACATAGCCTTGACTAGAAGGACCTTTGTTGGCAAAGTAATGTCTCTGCATTTTAATATGCTGTCTAGGTTGGTCATAACTTTCCTTCCAAGGAGTAAGCATCTATTTAATGCCTGCAGTCACCATCTGCACTGATTTTAGAGATAAAAAAAATAGTCTGTCACTGTTTCCACTCTTTCCCCATCTATTTCCCATGAAGTGATGGGATCAGATGCCATGATCTTATTTGAGCTTTAGCCAACTAAGATCATTTAGAATGATTAACATTTAGAATGTTGAGCTTTAAGCCAACTTTTTCACTCTCTTCTTTCACTTTCATCAAAAGGCTCTTTAGTTCTTCTTCACTTTCTGCCATAGGGTAGTATCATCTGCATATCTGAGGTTATCAATATTTCTCCCAGAAATCTTGATCCAGCTTGTGCTACATCCAGCCGAACTGTTTCTCATTATATACTCTGTATATAAGTTAAATAAGCAGGGTGACAATATACAGCCTTGACATACTCCTTTTCCTATTTGGAACCAATCTGTTGTTCCGTGTACAGTTCTAATTGTTGCTTCCTGACCTCTATACAGACTTCTCAAGAGACATGTCCAGTGGTCTGGTATTCCCATCTTTTAAAGGATTTTCAATTTATTGTGATCCACACAGTCAAAGGCTTTGGCATAGTCAATAATGCAGAAATAGATGTTTTTCTGGAACTGTCTTGCTTTTTTGATGATCCAGCAGATGTTGACAATTTGATCTCTGGTTCCTCCGCCTTTCCTAAAACCAGCTTGAACATCTGGAACATCACAGTTTACATATTGTTGAAGCCTGGCTTGGAGAAGATTGACCATTGCTTTGCTAGTGTATGAGATAAGTACAATTTTGTGATAGTCTGAGCTTTCTTTGACAGTGCCTTTCTTTGGGATTGGAATGAAAACTGATCTTTTCCAGTCTTGTGGCCACTGCTGAAATTTTCAAATTTGCTGGTATGCTGAGTGCAGCACTTTCACAGCATCATCTTTTAGGATTTGAAATAGCTCAACTGGAATTCCATCACCTCCACTAGCTTTGTTCATAGTGATGCTTCCTAAGGATCATTTGAATTCACCTTCCAGGATGGCTGGCTCTAGGTGAGTGATCACACCATCGTGATTATCTGGGTCATGAAGATCTTTTTGTACAGTTCTTCTGTGTATTCTTGCCACCTCTTCTTAATATCTTCTGCTTCTCTAAGGTCCCTACCATTTCTGTCCTTTACTGAGCCCATTTTTTCATGAAATATTCCCTTTGTATCTCTAACTTTCCTGAAGATATCCCTAGTCATTCTCATTCTGCTGTTTTCCTCTATTTCTTTGCACTGATCACTGAGGAAAGGCTTTCTTATCTCTCCTTGCTATTATTTGGAACTCTGCATTCAAAAGGGTATATCTTTCCTTTGCTCCTTTGCTTTTTGCTTCTCTTCTTTTCACAGCTATTTGTAAGGCCTCCTCAGACAGCCATTTTTTCTTTTTGCATTTCTTTTTCTTGGGGATGGTCTTGCTCCATGTCTCCTGTACACTGTCATGAACCTCTGTCCATAGTTCATCAGGCACTCTGTCTATCAAATCTAGTCCCTTAAATCTATTTCTCACTTCCACTGTATAATCATTAAGGATTTGATTAAGGTCATACATTAATGGGCTAGTGGTTTTCCATACTTTCTTCAATTTAAGTCTAAATTTGGCTATAAGGAGTTCATGATCTGGGCTACTGTCAGCTGCCGGTCTTGTTTTTGCTGACTGTATAGAATATCTCCATCTTTGGCTGCAAAGAATATAATCAATCTGATTTCGGTGTTTACCATATGGTGATGTCCATGTGTAGAATCTTCTCTGGTGTTGTTGGAAGAGGGTGTTTGCTATGACCAGTGAGTTCTCTTGGCAGAACTCTATTATCTTTTGCCTTCCTTTATTCTGTACTCCAAGGCCAAATTTGCCTGTTATTCCTGTACTTCCTACTTTTGCATTCCAGTCTCCTATAATGAAAAGGGCATCTTTTGGGGGTGTTACTTCTAGAAGGTCTTGTAGGTCTTCATAGAACCATTAAACTTTAGCTTCTTCAGCATTACTGGTTGGGGCATAGACTTGGATTACCGTGATATTGAATGCTTTGCTTTGGAAACAAACAGAGATCATTCTGTCGTTTTTGAGACTGTATCCAAGTACTGCATTTCGGACTCTTTTGTTGACTATGATGGCCATTCCATTTCTTCTAAGGGATTCTTGCCCACAGTAGTAGATATAATGGTCATCTGTGTTAAATTCACCCATTCCAGTCCATTTTAGTTTGCTGATTCCTAAAATGTTGATGTTCACTCTTGCCATCACCTGTTTGACCACTTCCAATTTACCTTGATACATGGACCTAACATTCCAGGTTCCTGTGCTCTTTACAGCATCGGACCTTCCTTCCATCACCAGTCCCATCCACCGCTTGGTGTTGTTTTTGCTTTGGTGCTGTCTCATTCTTTCTGGTGTTATTTCTCCATTGATCTCCAGTAGTATACTGGGCACCTATCAACCTCAGGAGTTCATATTTCCATCATATCTTTTTGCCTTTTCATACTGTTTATGGGGTTCTCAAAGCAGGAATACCGGAGTGGTTTGCCATTCCCTTCTTCAGTGGACCACATTTTGTCAAAACTCTCCACCATGACCTGTCCGTCTTGGGTAGCCCTAGAGGAGGACATGGTTCATAGTTTCATTGAGTTAGACAATGCTGTGGTCCATGTGATTAGATTGGTTAGTTTTCTGTGACTGTGCTTTTCAGTCTATCTGCCCTCTGATGGAGAAGGATAAGAGGCTTATGGAAGTTTCCCGATGGAATAGACTGAGAAGGAAACTGGATCTTGTTCTGATGGGCGGGGCCATGCTCAGTAAACCTTTAATGCAATTTTCTGTTGATGGGTGGACTGTGTTCCTTTCCTGCTCTTTACCTCGGGCCAAACTATGGTGGAGGTAATGAAGATAGCGGTGACCTCCCTCAAAGGATCCAATGGATGCACTGCTACAATCCATGCCATGTTAGGAGATGAAACATGAGGAGATGACAATTTTGAAATTATGATCAAATAGAATTTTCTAAGAAAATCTTTATACTTAAACTTATTTGATTGTTTCATGTACTGATGAAAAATGACTGGATTCACAGTAATTTCTTCTATTAAATTATTTAGAATCTGATTATAATAATTAAGTGGAATTTAATTAAAATGCTTCTTCTAAGTGAGTTTTTGCTGCTTCATATTTCCTGTCTCATTTGGATTACTCCATATTGTTTTTGTCCATAATATTATGCATAGTAGGAGTAGTCTTGAATTCTGAATTTTAATAAGCTCCATACAGCTGTTCACTGAACAGCAAGTAGGTGATGAACAAACATTAGCTAAAGTGCCTTATGAATCAAATATTAAGCTGTAGCTTTAAATTATGATTTTCTAAATTATATTCAACTGCAAATGTTAAAGTTAGTTATATGCAAAAGTAGGTTGGTATAACTACATTTTAAATTAAAAGTTCCTTGTCTACCTATATAATTAATCTTTCATTCTATGAACTTTCTTCCATTAAATCTTTTCTATATAACCCCCAACTTTCTTAGTGCTCAGTACATTGCTATTCCAATAAGATGGATTTTACACAGCACAGTCTTCTTTTCATAAAACCTCTATCTTTGTAGTTAAAAAATATAAATGTAGTTTTAATAGGGCTGCTATTGATTCCTTTATCACTGTGTGCATATACATAGATAATATGCATATAGATCAATACATAGAAAGGTAAACAATAATAAAAACATTTGCCCTAATATTTAGATAAGAGAAAAAATGAATCAAATTTTGTTCCCACCATCAATATCTGCATATATCTATGTTAAGCGAAAAATAAAAAATAAGAATTTCAATGTGTATCTTTACCCAAAGTTTCTCCCTAAATATAGAGCATTTCCATTGACAAATGAATAGATAAGAAGATGCCACTCACATACACACACACACACACACACACACACACACACACACACACACACAGTGGAATACTACTTATCCACACAAAGATGATATAATGCCATTTGTGATAACATGGATGGGTCTTGATGGTAGGTATTATGTAAGTCAAATATGTCATATGGAGGAAGACAAACACTGTATGTTTTAATTCATATGTGGAATATTGAGGAAAAAAATGAGCAAATTAAACAAAGGCATAGATACAGAGAACAGATTAATGACTATTATAGGGGAAGTGAGTTCCGGGGAGGGCAAATGAATAAAGGGGGTCAACTATATGGTGACAGATGAAAACTAGATTTTTGGTGTGGGGCATACTGTAGTGTATACAGATGTAGAAATAATCTATGCATGAAATATACAATGCTATAAGGCAATGTTACCTTAGTTAATTAATATGTATATACATACATATATATATATTCATCAAACACCTCAAATGTTTATTAGAGTTTACACTAAATTATAATATTTCCAAAATATATCCATTCTATTACTTTACTAAAATCTTTAATGGGAAGAATATACATCCACGAAACATCTATCAATCACCAAGTCTGGAAATCCAACAAACAGACATGCTTAAAATGCATGTATAACAATTACACTAACAAAACATGAATTTGTTCATTTTTAAAATTCATTTTTTTTCATTCAACAGATATTTAAATGTCTTCTAGTGATACACACTGTGTTAAAAAGGGAATTTTGAGGAAAAGTTAGATTCATAAAAGCATTTCTTTGGAAAAATAACTGCAATTAATTGCTAGTTCATTTAAATAATCCACACCAGTAATATTATGTTTTATAAAACTTGGTCTTATTTCACTCATTGAGTGCCTCACCTGTTGAATGCCTAGATGCTACCTAAGGAGTGTGTGTGTGCATGCTAAGTCACTTCAGTCGTGTCTGACTCTTTGCGACCCCGTGGAATATAGCCTAACAGGCTCCTCTCTCCAAGGAATTCTCCAGGCAAGAATACTGGAGTGGGTTGTCATGTCCTCCTCCAGAACTCAGGTATCAAACATGCATCTCCTGGAGGTCCTGCATTACAGGCAGTTTCTTTACTGCTGTGCCACTAGGGAAGCCCATAAGGTATGTTACTTAACATTGAAATTCATGAAATACTTAGAAATGGCCTAATACATAGTGATGTTACTACACAAAAAATGTTGCTATTGTTATCATCATAATCTCATAATAAATTCATTACTATTGTTATTGAGGATGGTAAGTGAAGATATTGAAAACACAGAATTCGTAAAAGACTGCACATAAATGGGGAAGGAAACAAACATCAGTGGGAAAAGCATTACAGACAGAAGGAAATGGAGTTCAAAGATATGAGGCAGGAGCCTGCTGGGTGAGGTCAAGCAGCAGAAAATAGACCAGTAATACTGGACTGGAGTGGATGAAGGATGGCACAGAGAAAAATACTAAAGCAGTAGTGGCAGTCTCCATTGAATAGGTCCTAGAACCACTATAAAGAAATGGAAAACTTGAACGTTTTAAGCAGAGAAGTGAGATAATCTTGTTTTTTGTTAGGATAATGCTTGCATTTTGTGAAGGCAGTTGTGAAGGCAGAGGCAGAATATAGGAAGACAGAAATCAATTAGGATGCCTATACAGAGATATTGCACCACTGGAATAATGTGAATGTTGCAATAAAAAAGTCAATTTTTTCAGTTTTCCAGTATATGTCATAGTTATGTTTATACTCTACTGTAGTCTGTTAAGTGTGCACTATGGCATTATGTCTAAAAAATCAATGTACAAACATTAATTTAAAAATACTTTATTGTTAAAATGTACTAGCCATCATCTGAGCCTTCAGCAACTATAATCTTTTAGCAATAGTAATATCAAAGATCACTGAACACAGATCACCATAACAAATGTAATAGTAGTAAAAAAGCTTGAAATATTGCTAGAATTACCAAAATGTGACACTGAGACTTGAGGTAGGCAAATGTTAGAAAAATGGCACCATATACTCTCTCTGGGGGTTGGTGATGGACAGGGAGGCCTGGCATGCTGCAGTCCATGGGGTCTCAAAGAGTCGGACATAACTGAATGACTGAATTGAACTGATACTCTTTCGATACAGGGTTGCTAAAACCTTCAATTTATGAAGAAGACAGTATCTTTTACACCAAATCAACTTAAGCACAGTAAAATAAGGTATGTCTGTATGTGAGGCAAAATACAAGTGAAGTTAAGAATGGCTCCTAAGGTTTGTCCTGACAACTTGAAGAACAAAGTTGCTATTTATTAAAATTGCCAATTATGCAGAAAGAAAAAATTTGGTTGTGATGGTGGTTGGTTGGTGGGGGGGCCAGGAACTTAGGAATTTATTTTATTATACATTTAAATGGATGTGGGGTATATGATTTAATATGAATCTAAAATTCAGAGGAAACATTCAAGTTCATTACATACATTTTGGGTTCCTTCTTGCCATATACAGAAGGTTCTTGAACACATGAGGATGAGAAAAAGAGGAGAGAAGGTGTGAGAACTGATCATTGAAACATTGTGATTTTTTAAAAGTCTTTAAGACTAGATAAGATGAAGTCTCGGAAGTAGAAGGGAGGAAAATTCTCTCACAGAGTACTCAAAAAGAAAGCAAAAGCCAAAGGGATTCTCAGAACAGGAGCTGTTCGAAAACCTAATTCTCTTCTACTTTATAAACTGTCCTTAAATAGTCCTGAATGTTTCTAAGTCATACAGAATATTCAATAATAGATATTCTATATTAGGGTAATGGAGAAAGAAGACATGAAAAACAGTGTTTCATACATGTAGAAAATACTTAATGTGGATCTGAAGAACAAAAACAATTGTCATCTATTCTAAGAAGCATTCAAAAGACTGATCACATTAATCCACAAAAGTCTTAAGTATTTTAGGTCAAAAAGTTTTCTATTCTGCTTACTGGGTAACAAACAACGTAAAATCTTAGTGATTTAAAGCAAAAATGTATTAGCTTCTCTTATGAGTTTGTGAGTTGATTGATCTCAGATGAGATTTTGCTTGGAGAGTTTTATGCCATTTTAGCCAGAAGTCAGCTGCTGCTGCAGTAATTATTTGTAGGCTCACCTGGGCTTAGCATTTAACATGGTCACTTACATGTTTGACAGCTGATGCTGGCTTTTGGCTCACTGCTGAACTTGGATAATCAATCAGAATGTTTACACTTGGCCATTTCTTGGGATTTGAGCTTCTTACAGCATGGAAACTGAGTTCCCAAAAAGAACATCTTAAAACAGAAAGTCCCAGCAACAAGAGTTTTAAGACTCAGGTGGAAGCTGTAAACTTCTCATGACTTTGACATCATATATCACCATATTCTTGCCTGAGAAATAACATGGATAGAGGAGACTGACAGCTACAAACCACTCAGACTAAACAGTAACTATGACAATCACCATTTCCACAACATCCTATTGGTCAAAACTAAATCACAGGACAAATCCAGGTTCAAGTCCAGGTTTGATGCAGGATACAGGGTGCTTGGGGCTGGTGCATTCGAATGAACCAGAGGGATGATATGGGGAGGGATGTGGGAGGGGGGTTCAGGATGGGGAACACGAGTACACCCGTGGCGGATTCATGTTGATGTATGTCAAAACCAATACAATATTGTAAAGTAACTAGCCTCCAATTCAAATAAATAAATTTAAATTTAAAAATAAATAAATGAAATAAAAGTATAACTGAAAAATAAAGAAAGAAACTACACCTGAACATGGGCATGGATATATGTCTCACTGGGAGACCACTTTTGGAGATTAACTAATACTTTTTACTTATTATAAGTAAAAACATACTCTAGTTAAAAGCATAAACTCATTTTAATTTTATTCTTTTGGCTCATAAATATTGTTTCTCTAATATGAAAATAATAACAGAATATATGTCTATTATAGAGAATTTTTAAAATGTTGATGAGGAAAAAGAAAAAGCAACAACCCACAAATTCATCATTTATAACTCACACATAATAGGTGGTTAACAAATTTGCTAAATTAATGAACAGGCAAATAATTAACACTGGTAGTTTTTTTTTAAAACTGAAATCAAGGAAAATAATGTTTAGGATTTTTAAATTCTCTTCTTACTAAAATTATGCCATAAGATATTTTCATTGTATTCAATATTTTACTAAACAATCATTTATATGATATTAAAGGATTTTATTACATGGACTAGCCCAAATTATTAATTTCCTACAGTTACTCAATGGAGAAGGCAATGGCACCCCACTCCAGTACTCTTGCCTGGAAAATCCCATGGATGGAGGAGCCTGGTGGGCTGCAGTCCATGGGGTCCCAAAGAGTAGGACACAATTGAGTGACTTCACTTTCACTTTTCACTTTGATGTATTCAGTTCAGTTCAGCCGATCAGTCATGTCCGACTCATTTAGACCCCCAAAATTGCAGCATGCCCGGCCTCCTTGTCCATCACCATCTCCCGGAGTTCACTCAGACTCACGTCCATTGAGTCAGTGATGCCATCCAGCCATCTCATCCTCTGTCGTCCCCTTCTTCTCCTGCTCCCAATCCCTCCCAGCATCAGAGTTTTTTCCAGTGAGTCAACTCTTCCCATGAGGTGGCCAAAGTACTGGAGTTTCAGCTTTAGCATCACTCCTTCCAAAGAACACCCAGGACTGATCTCCTTTAGGATGGACTGGTTGGATCTCCTTGCAGTCCAAGGGACTCTCAAGAGTCTTCTCCAACACCAGAGTTCAAAAGCATCAATTCTTTGGTGCTCAGCTTTCTTCACAGTCCAACTCTCACATCCATACATGACTACTGGAAAAACCATAGCACTGACTAGATGGACCTTTTTTTGGCAAAGTAATGTCTCTGGTTTTGAATATGCTATCTGTGAGTGAAGTGAGTGAGTGAAGTTGCTCAGTCATGTCTGACTTTTTGCAACCCCATGGATTGTAGCCTAACTAGGTTCCTCCATCCATGGGATTTTCCAGGCAAGAATACTGGAGTGGGTTGCCATTTCCTTCTCCAGGAGATCTTCCCGACCCAGGGATTGAACTCATGTCTCCAGCATTGCAGGCAGACGCTTAATCATCTGAGCCACCAGGGAAGATCAACCTAGGTTGGTCATAACTCTTCTTCCAAGGAGTAATTGTCTTTTAATTTCATTGCTGCAGTCAACAATTGCGGTGATTTTGGAGCCCCCANTTGGCAAAGTAATGTCTCTGCTTTTGAGTATGCCATCTAGGTTGGTCATAACTTTCCTTCCAAGGAGTAAGCATCTTTTAATTTCCTGGTTGCAATCACCATCTGCAGTGATTTTGGAGCCCAGAAATGTAAAGTCTGACACTGTTTCCAGTGTTTCCCCATCCATTTCCCATGAATTAATGGGATCAAATGCCATGATCTTAGTTTTCTGAATGTTGAGCTTTAAGCCAACTTTTTCACTCTCCTCTTTCACTTTCATCAAGAGGCTTTTGAATTCCTCTTCACTTTCTGCCATAAGGGTGGTGTCATCTGCATATCTTAGGTGACGATATTTCTCCTGGCACTCTTGATTCCAGCTTGTGCTTCTTCCAGACCAGTGTTTCTCATGATGTACTCTGCATATAAGTTAAATAAGCAGAGTGACAATATACAGCCTTGACGTACTCCTTTTCCTATTTGGAACCTGTCTTTTGTTCCATGTCCAGTTCTAACTGTTGCTTCCTGACCTGCATACAGGTTTTTCAAGAGGCAGATCAGATAGTCTGGTATTCCCATTTCTTTCAAACTTTTCCGCAGTTTATTGTGATCCACACAGTCAAAGGCTTTGGCATAGTCAATAAAGCAGAAATAGATGTTTTCATGGAACTCTCATGCTTTTTTGATGATCCAGCAGATGTTGACAATTTGATCTCTGGTTCCTCTGCCTTTTCTAAAACCAGCTTGAACATCAGGAAGTTCACTGTTCATGTATTGCTGAAGCCTGGCTTGGAGAATTTCGAGCATTACTTTACTAGCATGTGAGATGAGTGCAATTGTACGGTAGTTTGAGTATTCTTTGGCATTGCTGTTCTTTGGGATTGGAATTCATGCATTGGAGAAACAAATGGCAACCCACTCCTGTGTTCTTGCCTGGAGAATCCCAGAGACAGCAGGCTGGATGGGGTTAGGGGCAGGAGGACAAGGGGATGACAGAGGATGATGGCTGGATGGTATCACCGACTCGATAGACGTGAGTTTGAATAAACTCCGGGAGTTGATGATGGACAGGGAGTCCTGGCGTGCTGTGATTCATGGGGTCACACAGAGTCGGACATGACTGAAGTGACTTAGCAGGAGCAGCATCATAGTTACTCAAAATTTTTTCTTTTTCGTAAAGAAAGAAACTAGCAATATAGTATTTAAAATTCTATTGCTTATAGTTAATTTCTATTAGAAACAAAGGTGAAACAATTTTAAGACTTTTTTTTTAAATGTGCACTGTGAATTTCCCTCTAAAGAGATTGGAGTAATTCACATCACCTTTAGCACTTTGGGGGAGTTTTCTTTTCCTCACACTCACCATCAAAACTCTTCCAGTACAGAAGGTACAAAGATTTTAAAAATGTGTGTACTTTTGACCGGATTTGTTTGTCCATTTGTTATTCAGTTCAGTTTAGCTGCTGAGTCATGTCTGACTCTTTGCAACCCCATGAATCGAAGCACGTCAGGCCTCCCTGTCCATCACCAACTCCCAGAGTTTACTCGAACTCGTCCATCGATTCGGTGATACCATACAGCCATCTCATCCTCTATTGTCCCCTCCTCCTCCTTCCCATAATCCGATCCAGCATCAGGGTCTTTTCCAATGAGTTTACTCTTCGCATGAGGTGGCCAAAGTATTTGAGTTTCAGCTTTAGCTACAGTCCTTCCAATGAAAACCCAGGATGGATCTCTTTAGAATGAACTGGTTGGATCTCCTTGCAGTCCAAGGGACTCTCAAGAGTCTTCTCCAAAACCACAGTTCAAAAACATCAATGCTTCAGTGTTCAGCCTTCTTCACAGTCCAACTCTCACATCCATACATGACCACAGGAAAAATCATAGTCTTGACTAGACGGACCTTTCTTGGCAAAGTAATGTCTCTGCTTTTGAGTATGCCATCTAGGTTGGTCATAACTTTCCTTCCAAGGAGTAAGCATCTTTTAATTTCCTGGTTGCAATCACCATCTGCAGTGATTTTGGAGCCCAGAAATGTAAAGTCTGACACTGTTTCCAGTGTTTCCCCATCCATTTCCCATGAATTAATGGGATCAAATGCCATGATCTTAGTTTTCTGAATGTTGAGCTTTAAGCCAACCTTTTCACTCTCCTCTTTCACTTTCATCATGAGGCTTTTTAGTTCCTCTTCATTTTCTGCCATAAAGCTGGTGTCATCTGCATATCTGAAGTTATTGATATTTCTTCCAGAAATCTTGATTCCAGCTTGTGTTTCCTCCAGCCCAGCACTTCTCATGATGTACTCTGTATATAAGTTAAATAAGCAGGGTGACAGTATACAGCCTTGACATACTTTTTTTCTATTTGGAACCAGTCTGTTATTCCATGTCCAGTTCTAACTGTTGCTTTCTGACCTGCATATANTTTTGGATTGAAACACTCTTCAAATGCAGAAGACTAAAGCCCTTAGTTGACTTTTTCCAGAGAATGTCAGAAGAGTGGAAAAGCAGGCAGATTCTTATTTTGGGGGGGTATATGCTCAGGAAATGCCAGGGGGAAAACCTGAGATTTGACTCGTCCTTGCCCATCAAATGTCCTGCCACGTGACCTTGTCACAGATGGGATTCCTCACGCTGGCTCCCGGCACTTTTGCACTGTGGTATTGTAGAAGACTCTTGAGAGTCCCTTGGATTGCAAGGAGATCAAACAAGTCAATCCTAAAGGAAATTAGTCCTGAATGTTCATTGGATGGATTGATGCTGAAGCTGAAACTCCAATACTGATGCTAAGAACTGACACATTGAAAAAGACCCTGATGCTGTGAAAGATTCAAGGCAAGAGGAAAAGGGGATGAAGCAGAAGAGATGAGTGAATGGCATCACCAATTCTATGGACATGAGTTTGAGCAAGCTCCAGATTTGGTGATGGACAGAAAAGCCTGGTGAGCTACAGTCCATGAGGTTACAAACATTGGACATGGCCAAGTGACTGAACTGATACATCTGTGATAAGCAATGCAAAAGATGCTAAAATAGAAAATTACAGGAGTAATGATAATAATATATACAATTATTTCATTAAACTTTAATAAATAGCTCTTATATTCATAGACAAAACACATAAGGCTTTTAAGTTCATACATATAACATTAAATATATGACCTTTCAACTTCTAATTTATACTTTCATTTAACCATATGTTTACTTACTAATTAACAAAAAATAATACTTGCCTCCTACCATTTTCATAAATATTATATTAATAAAATAATGCTAACTGTATATTTTCTAATAAATCATATTTATTATTAAAATAAATGTGTTTATTAAGAGTCTAGTCTGTAAAAAGTTATCTGATTAAAAAATTAGTCAAATGTGTAAATAACTCTCTAGTTACATCTAAGTAGAAAAATTAAGAAATATACCCATATAATACTTAGAAAAGAATATGATATTAGATCCCAGAAGAAAAAATTCTATCAGAGGACAGAGATATTCTAAGACAGAAGTCCTTCCTTCTACAGTATATATGACAATGCTTTAAAGATTCCTTTTAGCAGCTTTTTCACTGACTTACTAGGCAGCCTACTCCATTTCTGGAGAAGTTTAAGTATTAAAAAACTATGCTACAATATACCATATCAAAACTGATTTCAGTACTTTTCTAAATATTTTCCCTTTTATTCTTAATCTCTATCCAGTTTCAAGCAAAAGCAAATCAAATCAGAAATATGGAAAATAAATTTTTCAGTCTTTTTTTAACACAGAAACTAGTAAATAACAAGTGAAATATTTTATATAGAATGTTCTTGTTCTATTTCTGCTGACTTCTAAATAAAATAGCCTAGGCAAAAGGATAAATAACAGTCTGACCTGACCACATGTTCCCAATATATTATTAAATTGCACGATATTTCCTTTGGGAGGAAATTACACTGCTATTCCCTTTACATTTTTTATAACAATAGATGTCTGAATTTCACTTAGGCCACAGGAGAGGGCTAAAGGAATAAAATTTTACAAAGCTGCATTCAACTAATGAGAGATAAGGGAGCTCAGAGAGGCTTGAGTGTTGCCATGAACCCTGGTTTTCATTATAGCATTTGGGGAAGCAGGATATATCAAGGAGAGGGATTAAATGGCATGGGAAAGGGTGAAAATGATTAGATTTTATGTTTGAAGAGGTGTACTGGAAAATATGCTGTCACAATCTGACATGTATCTTCAGTTTTTCAGTTACAGGCAATATTGTTTCCCTAAATAAGACTATTTTTTAAAGTATTTATTCACTTTGAATTTTTCAATTTGAGCAAAATAATTGAGCTCTTCTTGTTGACATTATTTGTTACTAGAAATGAAAGATATGTGATATTTGCCTTAGTATGCTCATTCTCATACTCTGCTCTTGTGATGTCACATTTTACCTGTCTACATTTGGTGTTGCTTATTATTGCAGGCATCAAGAGATGTGCACATGTCAAAATGCCTCTAGCTAGCAAATATATTTCTGGGAGACATAATGTTTTAAACAGAAGCATAGGAACATGTCTATAAGCCAATCTGTCGACAGCTAGTAAAGTATTCATATTATACCTCTAGCACAAGAAGTTGAAAAGAAAGCCCTTTCTAGTAACATTCCTCTACATGTAAATGTTAAAAAACTAATAATCAGGAAAAAAAATCCTTGCTTTTATAAAAATATTTAACAAATACTTGGGTTAAATGCAAATGAATTGCCAAAAATATAAAATGCAAATTTCTATATCCTTTTTTGGTCAGTCAGTAAATGTTTTAATACATATATAACATATATTAATACTATTTCTATTATAAGATTATACTCATGTCTCAGACACTTTTATTTTCTATATTTTGTTAATTTTTGGCAATGCCTCTGAAGCCCCCATATAAACAACAAAGTGAAAAAGAAAAAAAAAAGCAACTATCAAAGATATTTTTTACAATGACAAAAAGGAATATTTATGCCTTAATTACAACCAGAATATAACTTTGTTTAAAACTTTGAAGAACTAATGATATCAAATGTTATTTGAAATAGAGACCTTTAATAATATTGTGAAGAATGAAAGAGATTTGTCTATTAACACATACATATATATACACACATAAGCATATATATATTATATAATTTAAATTTAAAGAGCATTGGCAGTTAAATGTAATATTTAGTATATCATAATTTCTAAGTAAATAAACATTTAAAATATTATGCCATAGATTTCCATTTCTGGCCAAGATAAAATAAAAATGACTAGATTTGCTCTACATACTAAAACCAATATCAGATAGAATATATGAAACATGTTTTATAAAGCCCCAGATATCAGAAAATGAATGTCAGTTACCCTGAGAAACAGTAAACAAATGTTGTGAGCTATATTTTACTGCAAAGTACTGGTGAGAAAACTTCACAATACATGAAGTATTTGGTTGAGTTTGCAAGAGGGTAAACTCAATAATGAGGAATAAGTAGCCTTAGACTGAGCAGGCTCTGGCCATTCTTAAAAAGTAGTAGAAGCTAAATTTGAAAGGATAAAACTATTTTCCAGGTATTTAACTGAGTCCCAGAAGAAAACTCAAATGTATTTATATAGATTCAAAAATATCTAACAGCCAGCAAGGAAGATGCACAGTTACCAATCATGAAGAGGAAGCAAAAGCCATCCTAGAACTAACACATGTGCTAGAATTAGCAATATTAAAAGAATTATAATAACAGCATTCTATCTGTTAAAACCTTAAGGAGAATCATAGAAGCTATTTTGTAAATACCCACACTAAACAAAAAATAGAAACTTATAAGGTCAGAGGAAAAGTAAATGAAATAGATGAAAATAAAACAAATGTAGAAAACCAATGAAACCCAAAGTTGTATCTTTGAGAAGATCATTACATTAATAAACAGCAAGCCAAATTGATCATGGAAAAAAGAGAAACTTTACTAGAGATTCTACAGATATTAAAATGATAAGAACCTATCATGGAAAAAAATATGCAAATAAGTTTGACAACTTATATGAAATGATGAATTCGTCCCCCAAAACAAAAGCTCATTCCAAAACAACCTGAATATCTTTTTATCTGTTATAGAAATTGATTTGTAGTCAAACATCTTCCAAAAACAAAAAACAAAAGTCAAGCTCAAATGGGTTCACTGGTAAATTTTACTCTCATTTAAGGAAGAAATATCAATTCGGCATGATCTTTTACACACACACAAAAAAAAATTACAAGGAGATGTTAACTTTCTATTTTTTACTAAGTTAGAGTTATCCTGATACCAAAAGCAGTCAGACACTACACAAAAACTACAGCAAAGGAAAATGTCTTCAACTTGGTAAAGAGTATCTATGAAAGCCCTGTATGTAACGTCTTGCTGTACTTTGCTGTGCTTAGTCGCTCAGTCGTGTCCTACTCCGCCAGCCCACGGGACTGTAGCCCGCCCGGCTTCTATGTCCATGGGGCTTCTCCAGGCCATTATACTGGAGTGGGTTGCCATGCCCTCCTCCAGGTGATCTTCCCATCCCAGGGATCCTATCCAGGGCTCACGCACTGCAGGCAGATTCTTCACCATTTGAGTTTAATAATTAAAAACCAGTTATGTTTTACCAAGGGCCTTCTCAGGTGGGGCTAGTGGTAAAGAACACTCCTGCCAGTGCAGAAGGCCTAAGAGTTGGGAAGATGCCTTGGAGGAGGACATGGCAACCCACTCTAGTATTTTTGCCTGGAGAATCCCATAGACCAAGGAAGCTGCCAGAACACGGTCCATAGAATCACAGAAGAGTTGGATGCACCTGAATGCCAACTAACACACACTCAGTTCAGTTCACCCCCTCAGTCATTTCTGACTCTTTGCAACCCCATGGACTGCAGCTCTCCAGGCTTCCCTGTCCATTACCAACTCTGGGAGCTTACTTAAACTTATGTCTATTGAGTCAGTGATGCCATCCAACCATCTTATCCTCTGTTGTCCCCTTCTCCTCCTGTCTTCAATGTTTCCTAGCATCAGGATCTTTTCCAATGAGTCAGTTCTTCACATCATGTGGTCAAAGTATTGGAGTTTCAGCTTCAACATTAGTCCCTCCAATGAATATTCAGGAATGATTTCCTTTAGGATGGACTGGATAGATCTCAGTGCAGTTCACGGGACTTTCAAGAGTCTTTCACCAACACCACAGTTCAAAAGCATCAGTTCTTCAGCACTCAGCTTTCTTTATAGTCCAACTCTCACATGAATACACAACTACTGGAAAAACCATAGCTTTGACTAGATGGACCTTTGTTGGCAAAGTAATATCTCTGTTTTATAATATACTGCCTAGGTTGTTCATAGCTATTCTTCCAATAAGCAAGTGTCTTTTAATTTAACATGCACTCACGTTTTACCTAACTTTAGTAATAAGATTATCTCTTCATACTACTTCTATTCAACATTATATTAGAGCTCTGAGCCAAAGCAATAAGGTAATAGAGAGAGAAAAGAGAAAGAAAGAAAGAAGGTAAAACAAAATGAAAGGTATCCAGATTGACACAGNTCAACTCTCACATCCATACATGACTAATAGAAAAACCATAGCCTTGACTAGACGGACCTTTGTTGGCAAAGTAATGTCTCTGTATTTTGATATGCTATATAGGTTGGTCATAACTTTTCTTCCAAGGAGTAAATGTCTTTTAATTTCATGGTTGCAGTCACCATCTGCAATGATTTTGCAGCCCAAAAAGATAAAGTCTGACACGGTTTCCACTGTTTCCCCATATATTTCCCATGGAGTGATGGGACCAGATACCATGATCTTCGTTTTCTGAATGTTGAATTTTAAGCCAACTTATTAACTCTCCTCTTTCACTTTCATCAAGGGGCTTTTTTAGTTCCTCTTCACTTTCTGCCATAAGGGTGGTGTCATCTGCATATCTGAGGTTATTGATATTTCTCCCCGTAATCTTGATTCCAGCTTGTGCTTCTTCCAGCCCAGCATTTCTCATGATGTACTCTGCATAGAAGTTAAATAAGCAGGGTGACAAAAGACACCCTTGACATACTCCTTTTCCTATTTGGAACCAGTCTCTTGTTCCATGTCCAGTTCTAACTGTTGCTTCCTGAGCTCCATATAAGTTTCTCAAGAGGCAGGTCAGGTGGTCTGGTATTCCCATCTCTTTCAGAATTTCCCACAGTGTATTGTGATCCACATAGTCAAAGGCTTTGGCACAGTCAATAAAGCAGAAATAGATGTTTTTCTGGAACTCTCTTGTTTCTTCCATGATCCAGTGGATGTTGGCAATTTGATCTCTGGTTCCTCTGCCATTTCTAAAACCAACTTGAACATCTGGAAGTTCACGGTTCACATATTGCTGAAGCCTGGCTTGGAGAATTTTGAGCATTACTTTACTAGCGTGTGAGATGAGATGCTGTTGCTTCTTCACCTGCATACAAATTGTTCAGGAGGCAGGTATGGTGGTCTGGTCCTACCATCTCTTTAAGAATTTTCCACAGTTTTTTTCATCTACAGAGTCAAAGGCTTTGGCATAGTCAATAAAACAGAAGTAGATCTTTTCCGAAATTCTCTTGCTTTTTCTATGATCTAACAGATGTTGGCAATTTGATGTCTGGTTCCTCTGCCTTGGTAAATCCAGCTTGAACATCTGGAAGTTCACGGTTCATGTACTTTGAAGCCTGGCTTATAGAATTTTAGCATCCTTTGCTAGCATGTGAGATGAGTGCAATTGTGCAGTAGTTTGAGTGTTCTTTGGTATTGCCTCTAATTGGAATTGGAAGGAAAACTGACCTTTTCCAGTCCTGTGGCCACTGCTGAGTTTTCCAAATATTTTGGTATATTGAGTGCAGCATGTACATGGCATCATCTTTTAGGATTTGAAATAGCTCAGCTGGAATTCTATCACCTCCACTAGCTTTGTTTGTAGTGATGCTCCCTAAGGCACACATGACTTCACATTCCAGGGTGTCTGGCTCTAGGTGAGTGATCACACCATTGTGGTTATTGGATCATGAAGATTATTTTGTACAGTTCTTCTGTGTATTTTTGCCATCTCTTCTTAACATAGTCTGCTTCTTTTGGGTCTATACCATTTCTGTCTTTTATTGTGCTTATCTTTGTATGAAATGTTCCCTCTGTATCTCTAATTTTCTTGAAAAAAAATCTCTAGTCTTTTCCGTTTTATTGTTTTCCTCTGTTTCTCTGCACTGACCACTGAGGAAGGCTTTCGTATCTCTCCGTCCTATTCTTTGGTACTCTGCATTCAAATGGGTATATCTTTCCTTTTCTCCTTTGCCTTTAGCTCTCATCTTACCTCAGCTATCTGTAAGCCCCCTTCAGGCAACCATTCTGCCTTTTTGCATTTCTTTTTCTTTGAGATGGTATTGATTTTGCCCCTGTAAAATATCACGAATCTCTGTCCATACTTATTCAGGCACTCTGTCTATCAGATCTAATTCCTTGAAACTATTTGTCACTTCCACTGTATAATCTTAAGGGATTTGGGCTTAGTGGTTTTCCTGACTTTCTTCAATTTAAGTCTGAATTTTGCAATAAGGAGTTCATAATCTGAGCCACAGTCAGCTCCCTGTCTTGTTTTTGCTGACTGTATAGTTCAGTTCAGATCAGTTCAGTTGCTGAGTCGTATCTGACTCTTTATGACCCCATGGACTGCAGCATGCCAGGCCTCTCTGTCCATCACAAACTCCGAGAGTTTTATTCAACCTCCCTTCCATTGAGTTGGTGATGCTATCCAACCATCTCAGCCTTTGTCGTCCCCTTTTCCTGCCTTCAATCTTTCCCAGCATCAGGGTCTTTTCTAATGAGTCAGTTCTTCACATCATGTGGACAAAGAGTTGCAGTTTCAGTTTCAGCATCAGTCCTTCCAATGAATATTCAGGACTGATTTTCTTTAAGATGGACTGGTTGGCTCTCCTTGCAGTCCAAGGGACTCTCAAAGTCTTCTCAAACACCACACTTTAAAAGCATGAATTCTTCAGCACACAACTTTCTTTATAATCCAACTCTAACATCCAAACATGACTACTGGAAAAAACATAGCTTTGACTAGATGGACCTTTATTGGCAAAGTAATGTCTCTGCTTTTGAATATGCTGTCTAGGTTGGTCATAACTTTTCTTCCAAGGAGCAAACGTCTTTTAATTTCATGGGTGCAGTCACCATCTGCGCTGATTTTGGAGCCCCCCAAAAATAAAGTTTGTCACTATTTCCACTGTTTTCCCATCTATTTGCCATGAAATGATGGGACCAGACACCATGATCTTAGTTTGCTGAATGTTGAGCTTTAAGCCAACTTTTTTACTCTTCTCTTTCACTCAAGAGACTCTTTAGTTCTTCTTCACTTTCTGCCATAAGGGTGGTATCATCTGTATATCTGAGGTTATTGATATGTCTCCTGACAATCTTGATTCCACCATGTGCTTCGTCCTGCCAAGAGTTTCTCTTGATGTATTCTGTATAGAAGTTAAATAAGCAGGGTGACAATATACAGCCTTGACAGACTCCTTTCTCTATTGGGAACCAGTCTGTTGTTCCATGTCTAGTTCTTACTGTTGTTTCCTGACCTGCATACAGATTTCTTAAGAAGCAGGTCAGGTGGTCTGATAGTCCCATCTCTTTAAGAATTTCCAGTTTGTTGTGGTCCACACAGACAAAGGCTTTGGCATAGTCAATAAAGCAAAAATAGATGTTTTTCTATAACTCTCTTGCTTTTTCCGTTAGCCAGTGGATATTGGCAATTTGATCTCTGATTCCTCTGCCTTTTACAAATCCAGCTTGAACATATGGAAGTTCACAGTTCAAGTACTGCTGAAGCCTGGCTTGGAGAATTTTGAGTATTACTTTACTAGCATTTGAGATGCATGCAATTGTGCAGTAGTTTGCACATTCTTTGACATTGCCTTTCTTAGCAATTGGAATGAAAACTGATATTCTCCAGTCCTGTGGCCACTGCTGAAGTTTCCAATATTGCTGGCATATTGAGTGCAGCACTTTCACAGCATCATCTTGCTCGGTGGAGAAAAGTAGAGCCTGAGTGGCTTAGAACAGGGAGATGCATGCAGCCTAGGACTGGCCTCAGATGGTGTCCAGCGGAGAAACATAGAGCCTGAGCGGTGTGCGCCATGTGTAGGGGCATGCCCAGTGTGGCTGAGACACTGCAAATACATGCCATTGCTATTTGGTAGCAGCATCCCTCCCTCCCCACAACATGACTGACCAAGTGAGCCTTAAAAAAAAAAAAAGAAAGAAAAAGTGATTTCCACCACCCCCCTTGGGTCAGGGCAGAAATCAGACACTGAAGAGACCAGCAAACAGAAGAAGCTAAACAGAGGGAACCACCTTGGAAGTGACCCCACACTGCCCACAATACCAGAGAAAGTGCCAGAAATATCTACTATTTTTACGACCATTCTCTCTTTTTTTTAAAAAATTATTATTTATATTATTTTTGGTGGATGTTTTTATTTGATTGTTTTTTTTTCTCCTTTTCTTTTTATTCTCCTTTTTTTTAAATTTTTAAAGCAAATCTCGTGTGTGTGTATATATATATATATATNCCAGAGAAAGTGCCAGAAATATCTACTATTTTTACGACCATTCTCTCTTTTTTTTAAAAAATTATTATTTATATTATTTTTGGTGGATGTTTTTATTTGATTGTTTTTTTTTCTCCTTTTCTTTTTATTCTCCTTTTTTTTAAATTTTTAAAGCAAATCTCGTGTGTGTGTATATATATATATATATATGTAATTTTTTTTTTTTTTGCCTTTTTGGTTTTTTTATGTGGCTGTTGGTGTTGATTATTAATAATTCCCATGACTTTTTTTTTTCTTTTCTTCTCTTTCTTCTTTAATATTGTATTTTTGAAAACCCAACCTCTACTCTAGATTTTTAATCTTTGCATTTTGGTATTTGTTGTCAATTTCTCACATTTAAAAACCCAATCTTCAGTACCCAATTTTACCTGGGAGAGAGATTACTGGCATGNTGTGTGTGGCTGTTGATGTTGGTTCTTAATAATTCCCGTGACTCTTTTTTTCTTTTTTCTTTTCTTCTTGTTCTTCTTCTTTTCCTTAATATTGTATTTTTGAAAAACCAACCTCTACTCTAAATTTTTAATCTTTGTATTTTGTTATTTATTGTCAATTTCTTACATTTAAAAACCCAATCTTTAGTACCCAATTTTACCTGAGAGTGAGATTACTGGCTTGACCACTCTCTCCTCTTTTGGACTCTCCTTTTTTCCCAGCAGGTTGTCTCTCTCTCCTCCCTCCCCCTTCTCTTCTCTACCCAACTCTGTGAATCCCTGTGGGTTCCAGACGATGTAGAACATTTAGAGAACTGGTGACTGGCTGAATCTGTCTCTCCCCCTTTTCATTTCCCTCTTTTATCCTCCTGGACACCTCTGACTACTTCCTCCCTCTCCTCTTCTCTGTATAACTCCATGATCATCTCTGAGCAGTCCAGACTGAGGAGCGCACATAAGGAAGTGATTACTGGCTAGTTTGCCCTCTCTTCTTTTGATCCCACCTCATCTCATTCCAGTCACCTCTAACTACCCTTTCCCTCTCCCTTTCTCCATGTAACTCAGTGAACCTCTCTGGGTGTCCCACAATGTGGAGAAACTTTTCATCTTTAACCTAGATGTTTTATCATTGGTGCTATATAGATGGAGAAACCTTGAGGCTACTGTAAAAATAAAACTGAAAACCAGAAGCAGGAGACTTAACCCCAAATTCTGAGAACAGAGAACTCCTGAACCCAGGGAACATTAATCGATAGGGGCTCATCAAATGCCTCCATACCTACACTGAAACCAAGCACCACCCAAGGGCCAACAAGGTCCAGAGCAAGACATACCACACAAATCCTCCAGCAACAGAGAACCACACCCCTGAGCTTCAATATACAGGCAGATCAAGTTACTCCAAAACCAGAGACGTCTCCTAACTCATTACTGAACAGTTCATTGCACTCCAGAGAGAAGAAATCCAGCCGTACCCAACAGAACTCCAACACAAGCTTNCATACCACACAAATCCTCCAGAAACAGAGAACCACACCCCTGAACTTCAATATACAGGCAGATCAAGTTACTCCAAAACCAGAGACGTCTCCTAACTCATTACTGAACAGTTCATTGCACTCCAGAGAGAAGAAATCCAGCCGTACCCAACAGAACTCCAACACAAGCTTCCTTAACCAAGAAAACTTGACAAGCCACTGATACAACCCCACCCACAGCGAGGGAACTCCATAATAATTAAGAGAACTCCACAAATTCCCAGAATACAGAAGGGCCACCCGAAACACAGCAATATAACCAAGATGAAGAGACAGAGGAATACCCAGCAGGTAAAGGAACAGNGGATGCACCTGAATGCCAACTAACACACACTCAGTTCAGTTCACCCCCTCAGTCATTTCTGACTCTTTGCAACCCCATGGACTGCAGCTCTCCAGGCTTCCCTGTCCATTACCAACTCTGGGAGCTTACTTAAACTTATGTCTATTGAGTCAGTGATGCCATCCAACCATCTTATCCTCTGTTGTCCCCTTCTCCTCCTGTCTTCAATGTTTCCTAGCATCAGGATCTTTTCCAATGAGTCAGTTCTTCACATCATGTGGTCAAAGTATTGGAGTTTCAGCTTCAACATTAGTCCCTCCAATGAATATTCAGGAATGATTTCCTTTAGGATGGACTGGATAGATCTCAGTGCAGTTCACGGGACTTTCAAGAGTCTTTCACCAACACCACAGTTCAAAAGCATCAGTTCTTCAGCACTCAGCTTTCTTTATAGTCCAACTCTCACATGAATACACAACTACTGGAAAAACCATAGCTTTGACTAGATGGACCTTTGTTGGCAAAGTAATATCTCTGTTTTATAATATACTGCCTAGGTTGTTCATAGCTATTCTTCCAATAAGCAAGTGTCTTTTAATTTAACATGCACTCACGTTTTACCTAACTTTAGTAATAAGATTATCTCTTCATACTACTTCTATTCAACATTATATTAGAGCTCTGAGCCAAAGCAATAAGGTAATAGAGAGAGAAAAGAGAAAGAAAGAAAGAAGGTAAAACAAAATGAAAGGTATCCAGATTGACACAGAAGTAAAACCCTTTATTTGCAGACATAATCATCTCTTTAGAAAATTTGATGGAATTAAAAAAAAAAAAAGTAACCTACTAGAGCTAAGTGAGTTTAACAAGTTCCCGAGAGAAGATCAGTACAAAAATTAGTTACATTTGTACCTAGTCAGCAACATCAGAAAAATAATCAGAAAATAAAATTTTTTAAATATCATTTAAAATGGCACCAGAAATATTAAATATCTCAGGATAAACAAAACAAAAATGTAAGTTATTCATACAGTAAAAATTATAAAATTTTGCTGAAGAATTTAAGGGTGATTTAATAAATAGAGAAACATATCTTAGTTACAAGTTATATACAATATAATTAAGATGCAAATTCTCTCCAAATTCATTTATAAATTTAATGCAATTCCAATCTAAAATTGAGCACACTTTCTTTTGTAGAAATTCAAAACTGTTTCAGAAAATCATATGGAAGTATGGAAAGCAATTTTGGAGAATCAAAATAAACCAAAGTTTTTTTTATAAAATACTGTAATCAAGACTCTGTAATGTTGTCATTAAGATACTCAATTACATTAAGAGAATTGTATAAAGGTTCAGGAATAGATTTAACATATATAAACTATTTTTGACAGAGGTGCAAAGGCAACTCAATTGAGAACTGACAGTCTTTTGAACAAATGGTATAGAAACAACTGGATATACAAAATAAAAGAAAAATGTTACATATATTTCCCATACACAAATATAGTAAAAAGTTCATAAACTATAATATAAAATCAAAAACCATAAAAATTTTAGAGTAAATATGAACTCTTATGTAAGTTATATAAAAAATCCACAAAACTCAATAATCAGGAAAGAAAACTTCTAACTTTTGTAAATGGGTAAAAGATGTGAATAGACAGTTCAACAATAACAAAAATACAGGTAGATTAAATACACAAATACATAGATAAGGTGATATATCGGCAAAAAATGATACAAGGAAAAGATAAGCAACAGTTATTTGTTCAATGAAAATTATAACTATAGTGAGACACAATTATGTACCTATTATGCTAAATGTATATTTACATACATATGTATATGCATATATGTATGCAGGTGTGTATACACACACACACATATAATATATATAAGGACTGGCCTGGCCACATGTTGATGAAGATATAGACAAACTAGAATTCTTTTACATTGATGTTAAGAATACAAACTAGCACAACATATTCACATGATAATACTACTCAACAATAAAAAGTAATGAACTACAAAGTACAAAATGAAAAGAACTTAATATATAATCATTTCAAATAAAAGAAGCCACACATAAAGGGTATGATTTTAATTATAATAAATATAAAATTCTGAAAAATTCTTACCTTTAGTGTCAGAAAGCAGATCAGTGTTTGCCTGCAAATAGGAGAGCTAAAAAGAGGGAGATGATACAGGGAAAGAGAGAAATTTGGTGGTGGTGGTGGTAGTGGTGGTTTCATTGCTAAGTCGTGTCCAACTCTTGCAACCTCATGAACTGCAGCCTGCTAGGCTCCTCTGTTCACGGAATTCTCTAGGCAAGAATAGTGGAGTGGGTTGCCATTTTCTTCTCCAGAAAGAAATTTGGTGGTGATAAATATGTTTATTTTCTTACTTGTGGTCTTGATTTCATGATGATAGACTAATGTCAAGACTTTATCAAACTGTACAATTATATATGACATTTACTCCTTAATAAAGTTGTTAAAATTTGTTATTACAAATTATTTCCACTAAATGCATCACCAGGGACTTCAGCATGGTTTTGAGATCTTTTTAAACTGCTATAAACTATTTCAGATTCATAAGTTCTTTGTGTGTGTGTATATATATAAGTACACACACAGGTTCAATACCTGGGTCAGGAAGATCCCATTGGGAATTGAGTGGCTGCCCACTCCAGTATTCTTGCTTGAAGAATTCCATGGACAGAAGAGACTGACAAGCTATAGTCCATGGAGACACAAAGAGTTGGATATGACTGAGTGACTAACACCTTCACATTTACACTTTTTAATATATATATGAAAACTTTAACAATTTTCTTTGTCATATGTGTTATATATACATATATATATATATATACATATATATATCCTCAATAAAAAGTTCTGGGACTTTGGAACTGTATATTATAAGTTACCTGAGATAGTTGAAGTGAGCACAGTAAAGTCAGCCATCCAATAAGCATGTCCCCTCTAGATTATAACCTAAATTAGAAATTACATATTCTAGTTAAATTTAGGAAAGAATAGAAAAACAAGTATTAATGTGTTTGCTGCATGTTTTTATACTTTAATAAAACTATTGCTGAAAGAAATTTGCTTATATATGATAGAGATTCTATGATTTGCTCAGTCACTCAGTTGTGTCCCACTCTTTGTGACCTCAAGGATCGTAGCCCAGCAGCTCCGATGTCCATGGACTTTTCCAGCCAAGAATACTGTAGTGGATTGCCATTTCCTCTTCTAGAGGATCTTCCCAACCCAAGGGTCAAACTTGCATCTCTTATGTCCCATTTTGGCAGGTTGATTTTTTATCACTGTGCTACCTCGGAAGCCCTCATGTCCCTCAATAGAGAACATCTAATAGCCTTACTCCAAATATTTAGCAACACGAGAACCCACTCTCCCTCTTTTCTAATTGTCTACATTTATGACTACTGTTTGATTCTATTATCTCCAACTATGGTTCCCTCTTTCGCTCTCTGCTTCATATTCAAATTCCCCAAAAGATGGGAATCTAATGATATGTTAGTCACTTGCTACTCTGAGGCAACACTACTTCCTCAAAACATTATTTGAGGCAACAAGGGAGCATTCTTGTTACAAGACAGCTTAGAATCATTTGTTTTGCTAGGGTGCAGATTCCTAGTCTAATATGTTATATCACGGTGGCCCAGTCAGATGACAAAAAATCCTGACCACTTGTGGAAAGCACCCTGTTTCTGGTCATATTCTTCAGAATGAGGATTAAGTATGCTCAGCGCTTAGCCACTCCTCTGGAAATCTACCAGAAAGAGGAGAGCAAATGATCAGGTTTCCACTAAACTTCTTTCAAAGAATAAATATGTTTCCTGGAATGGGATAATGAATTTATGTGTGAAACCATTAGCTAGTGTTTATTATATTAGTTTCTTAAGAAATAAGGACTCTAAGCAGATATGACACAAGACAGAGTGGATTTGATAGTAATATGGCATATTAGATGAGAATGTGACACATGAGCCAGAAACAGGCTCAAGCAAGGAAATTACTAATGGATGTACCTGAAAACAAATGCATATGCTTTCATAAGGGCAACTGGTGCCTTTTTGGTCTTTGTAGCATGTACACAATTTTGCTTAAGGCAAGCCCTAACAGTCAGTAATATAAATTGCCCTTTGGTTATTCAATATTCAGGACAATACTTTAATTCTTTAAAAATTAAAATAATAGGACACTGTTACTAAAAAATACTCTCTCATACAAATTAATGATACTGGTTTGAGTGAGCTGTTTCTAAAGTAGTTCAAGATTTGGTTGTGATTTATATATGAAAAATAAATGACGTTTCATTGACATTATCATTATTAGCAATATAATTAAATTAATGTAATTGAAAAATGGCCATGTGTCAACTCATCACAATAAATGTATTT
Source organism: Neotragus moschatus (assembly GCA_006410615.1). NCBI lineage: Eukaryota > Metazoa > Chordata > Mammalia > Artiodactyla > Bovidae > Neotragus > Neotragus moschatus. The sequence goes on along the minus strand of SJYA01000443.1, from coordinate 117,780 downwards.
TAAACACCTTGAGTTGGCATGGCACCTATGATTAAGTTGCATAATAAAGCTTCAAGTAGAAACCATGGCAAAAGCTTTTTTTAGGAAAAGGTATAGCTTCAGCTACAAGGTGAGTCTAATTTGAGGAAATCTTTAATTATTAATATTTCTGGGAAATGTATAAACTATTTTCTTTTTTGCCCTCAATAACAACAGCTCCTATGGCAATGTACCTTCTAATATCCTTAGTACTTTATCTGTTAGTAGTTTGTTAAAAGAAAAACTAACAGTGCCAAATCTAGTAATAAAGTTGACTGGTAAATCACAATGCTGTACATCTTATTGACATGGAGCATAGTTGTCTTAATAATTAACTTTAGATAAGTGCAAAGGAATGAAGAGATTTCACAGAAGATCATGTCTGAAAGCTTAAGGAAAATACAAGTATTTTAAATAAAACATATATGTTGAGCGTTCTCTCTCCTAGTCTTGTGCCAGGAATGGTGGTTAACACAAAGATGAATAAAGCACAGTTTTTGATTATTTACAGTTACAATCTATGAAAAGTAAGTAACTTCCAATAACAATTCAAGATAACAAAAGAAAATTTGACATGTTGGCCCATGATTAATATAACCTATATAGATGATAACTGCTTTAATTGCTCTGTACAGGATTTCATGTAAGGAAAGTTAAACTGAGAATTATTCTGAATATGCTCAAATTTAGATTACATTATTTAAGATATAGACTGTTTTAAGATTTTGGTTTTAGACAGACACTGAATTAGAGACAGTTTTATACTTCTTAGAATACATTTGAAAATATTTACATCTCAAAGTGCAACTATGCTCTGTGTAATTATAATGAAGCCCATCAATTAATAAGAATTAAACTCCCAAACCCTAGTAGAGAGTGCCCTGTGACCAACAGACCCAGCTGTGACAGGCAAAAACAATGTCCTTTTGCAGAAAGACATGCAAAGAAGACTATGGTAGGACTGTGTGTTAGTCAGAACTTCCCTGGTGGCTCAGACCATAAAGAATCTGCCTTCAATGCAGGAGATCTGTGTTCAGTCCCTGGGTTGGGAAGGCAGGACTAAAGCCTTGTCAGAAAGTGAAGATCCTGTTGTTCATAACCTTTGGATGGTGCTCCATGACAGTACACTCTTTCTATGACATTCACTTTAAAAAACAAACTACTGGAGAAGACACTGCTACAGCCACCAAGCCATGGTGCAAAAGTGGTCATTAATATGCTGTCTCCAGCCAGCTGCATCCATGATGATGGGGGATGCCTGGATCATGAGAGTCTTTCTTGAGAGAAAGTGTTATTATTTGCTTCTTTTCATCTTTTTCTCAATTATATGTTATAGGCATTCCCCCCCCCCTTTTAATAGGCACCTCTTATTGAGTGCTTATACTGGTTTGTTATATATGGAGAAGGAGAGAAAGTGATAGGCAAGTGATATAAATATTTATTTATTTCCCCATAATTCCTTTGGTTGTTCTTCATCAAGGTGATTTGGACACGTGAGGGCAGTTTAAGTTATCACTGGCTTACAGTGACCAGGGGACATACATGCTAAATGTCCTACAATATGTGTGAAAGCTACACAGAATGAAGAGTTATCCCACTGAATATGCTAACCAAAAACCAACTGAGAAGCACTGTATCCTTAAAAGGGGTCTGGAGGAGGAAATCATTACCTCAAGTCTAGTAGATACTTTGGGAAATAGATTTACTTAGTATCTATAATGTACATACCCCTAAGCCAGCCTGCACTTTGTGCCTTGGGTGTCATAGTAAACATGATGTAAATTTCTTAAAAATTGTGGTAAACTGTATTGGAGATTACTATATCCTCTGACTTCTATCCCAGCCTTACCAAATTACCATAGTAGAAATTATTCAGCAAATATTTGCAAAGATTTTTATTGCATCTAATCAAGAGATAAACTTTCAAGAAACGGCTATATAAATATTATTCACAATCATTCAATCATGATTAAAGATGCTCATTTTTGTAATTTCAAAACATGCAAACTATATGTGTTTACATGTTTTTTGCTAAGGAAAAAAACTGATAGACATATAATCATGAGAATTTATCTAATATGACATGCAAATCATTCTGAACCACTCAAAAATAGAGAACAAAATTTTTTTTACATCAGTGAAATGATCCTATCCCTGTTTTGTGTACAGAACTCTGTGTGTGTGTGTGTGTGTGTGTGTGTGTGCGTGTGTGTGTATGTGTTTGTTGCATATTGCAGTTGAGGCAGTTTTAGCATGAGGTTAAAAATAAAGTTCAGTAGTCAGACTGCATGGATTTTAATTCCAGATATGCAACTTATTAGTGGAATGATCTGGAGCCCTTCAGAACTTTCGCTTCCTCAAATTCAAATCAGAATATGAACAGTATCTGTACAAACATTAGATATTGCAATATCAAAGGCCCAAAATGGATATTTTACTTTTTAATTGTTTTAAATTTTAAAAGGAGGCTGGGACCTTGTTGTTTGAACCAGTTTTTCCATCCTTATTCTTAATGCAGCTCAAGAAAGAATAAGAAAAAAACCTCCATAGAGGGAAACTCATTAAATACAGTGTTATTAATAAAATAGTGCACATCAAAAAGTATATTTGATAGCATTTTGTAGCCTTTTTGTAGCCGACCTTAGAGAATCACTTTTTAATTTTCCCTTAGCCACCATGGAAATCACCAAATCCTTATGATGCTCTGCCTTGGGATTTATTACCAATGATGTTGCCCTGGCAATGGTGATATATTGTGCTTTTAGGTGTTATATTGTATCTCTTTGTTGACCAGGAAGCCAGAAAACACATAGCAATTAAAAAGATGTACTGTCTAATATATTCTAATTAGAGATGATTACCCACAACTACCAATGGGTATTCACAAATTGCCTATTAACCCTTTCAGAATTAGGACTGATTTTTGTATAGTTGTCATTGATTTTCAAAGCTTTGCAAAAGAAAATGAAGATTATATTAGACACAGAAGTGATTTCTATTGTATTTGCTTTTTTATTTTTATTTTTCTGAACAATCATTTGGTTATTATCCTTTAAAAAATCTAACATTCTTTAGAATGAATATCTGAAATGGTTTTCCCTTGTTCACACAATAATTTAAGCTCAGAGAAGATAGAAGAAAGAACAAAGGAAAGAATTACTATTAACTAAGTTATGATTACAAGAATAGAAATGGCAAGTAAAAGAATAAATAAATAAACAACATTTTTGGTAAACTAATATTTGTTTTATTTAAATTTATTTATTTTAATTGGAGGCTAATTACAATGTTGTATTGGTTTTGCCATAGAACAACATGAATCCACCATGGGTGTACATGTGTTCCCCATCCTGAAGCTCCCTCCCACCTCCCTCCCCATACCATCCCTCTGGGTCATCCCAGTGCACCAGCCCCAAGCATCCAGTATCCTACATCAAACTTGGACTGGTGATTCGTTTCTTATATGATATTATACATGCTTCAGTGCCATTCTCCCAAATCATCCCATCCTCTCCCTCTCCCACAGAGTCCAAAATACAGTTCTATACATCTGTGTCTCTTTTGTTCTCTCTCATACAGGGTTATCGTTACCATCTTTCTAAATTCCATATATATGTGTTAGTATACTGTATGCGTGTTTTACTTTCTGGCTTACTTCACTATGTATAATAGGTTCCAGTTTCATCCACCTCATTAGAACTGATTCAAATGAATTCTTTTTAATGGCTGAGTAATAGTCCATTTTGTATATGTACCACAGCTTTCTTATCCATTCATCTGCTGATGGACATCTAGGTTGCTTCCATGTCCTGGCTATTATAAACAGTGCTGTGATGAACATTGGGGTACATGTGTCTCTTTCAATTCTGATTTTCTCGGTGTTTATGCCGAGCAGTGGGATTGCTAGGTCATAAGGCAGTTCTATTTGCAATTTTTTAAGGAATCTCCACAGTGTTCTCCATAGTGAGTGTACTAGTTTGCATTTCCACCAACAGTGTAGAGGGTTCCCTTTTCTCCACATCCTCTCCAGCATTTATTGCTTGTAGACTTTTGGATCACAGCCATTCTGACTGGCGTGAAATGGTGTCTCATTGTGGCTTTGATTTGCATTTCTCTAATAATGAGTGGCCACTGCTGAGTTTTCCAAATTTGCTGGCATATTGAGCGCAGCACTCTCACAGCATCATCTTTCAGGATTTGAAACAGCTCAATTGGAATGCTATCACCTCCACTAGCTTTGTTCGTAGTGATGCGTTCTAAGGCCCACTTGACTTCACAATCCAGGATGTCTGGCTCTAGATGAGCGATCACACCATGATAATTATCCAGGTCATGAAGATCTTTTTTGTACAGTTCTTCTGTGTATTCTTGCCACCTCTTCTTAATATTTTCTGCTTCTGTTAGGTCCATACCATTTCTGTCCTTTATCGAGCCCATTTTTGCATGAAATATTCCCTTGGTATCTCTAATTTTCTTGAAGCGATTTCTAGTCTTTCCCATTCTGTTCTTTTCCTCTATTTCTTTGCATTGATAGCTGAAGAAGGCTTTCTTATCTCTTCTTGGTATTCTTTGGAACTCTGCATTCAAATGCTTATATCTTTCCTTTTCTCCTTTGCTTTTTGCTTCTCTTCTTTTCCCAGCTACTTTTAAGGCCTCCCCAAACAGCCATTTTGCTTTCTTGCATTTCTTTTCCATGGGCATGGTCTTGATCCCTGTCTCCTGTACAATGTCATGAACCTCATTCCATAGTTCATCAGGCACTCTATCTACCAAATCTAGGCCCTTAAATCTATTTCTCACTTCCACTGTATAATCATAAGGAAATACCTGTACGCAAGACAGCAAGAGAGACACAGATGTGTAGAACAGCCTTTGGGACTCTGTGGGAGAGAGAGAGGGTGGGAGGATTTGGGAATATGGCATTGTAACATGTACTATATCATAAGGGAAACGGATTGCCAGTCTAGGTTTGATGCAGAAGGCTTGGGACTGATGGGTGGGGATGATCCAGAGGGATGGTGTGGGGAGGGAGGGGAAGGGGGGGGTCCAGATTGGGAACTCAGGTACACTTATGGCTGATTTATGTCAATGTATGGCAAAATGAGTACAGTATTGTAAAGCAAAACAAACTAAAAAATAAAAATTAAAAAAATTAAAAAAAATAAAATACGCTTACTCCTTGGAAGAAAAGTTATGACCAATCTAGATAGCATTTTCAAAAGCAGAGACATTACTTAGCCGACTAAGGTCCGTCTAGTCAAGGCTATGGTTTTTCCAGTAGTCATGTATGCATTCCAGCTGAGCTGTTTCAAATTGTGAAAGATGATGCTGTGAATGCACTGCACTCAATATGCCAGCACATTTGGAAAAGTCAGCAGTGGCCACAGGACTAGAAAAGGTCAGTTTTTATTCCAATTCCAAAGAAACGTAATGCCAAAGAATGTTTAAACTACCTCACAATTGCACTCATTTCATATGCTAGTAAAGTAATGCTCAAAATTCTCCAAGCCAGGCTTCAGCAATACGTGAATCATGAACTCCCTGATGTTCAAGCTGGTTTTAGAAAAGGCAGAGGAACCAGAGATCAAATTGCCAACATCTGCTGGCTCATGGAAAAAGCAAGAGAGTTCCAGAAAAAAAATCTTATTGACTATGCCAAACCTTTGACTATGTTGATCACAATAAACTGTGGAAAATTCTGAAAGAGATGGGAATACCAGACCACCTGATCTGCTTCTTGAGAAACCTATATGCAGGTCAGGAAGCAATAGTCAGAACTGGACATGGAACAACAGACTGGTTCCAAACAGAAAAGGAGTATGTCAAGGCTGGATATTGTCACCCTGCTTATTTAATTTCTATGAAGAGTACATCATAAGAAACACTGGACTGGAAGAAACACAAGCGGGAATCAACATTTCCATGAGAAATATCAATAACCTCAGATATGCAGATGACACTACTATTATGGCAGAAAGTGAAGAGGAACCAAAAAGCCTCTTGATGAAAGTGAAAGAGGAGAGGCAGTCTAACTAAGATGGCAGAGGAATAGGATGGGGAGACCACTTTCTCCCCAATAAATTCATCCAAAGAACATTTCAATGCTGAGTAAAATCTACAAAACAACTTCTGAATGCTGGCAGAGGANCCACTCAGAGATGATCACGGAGTTATACAGGGAAGAGGAGAGGGAGGAAGTAGTCAGAAGTCCCCAGGAGGATAAAAGAGGGAAATGAAAACGGGGAGAGGCAGATCCAGCCAGTAACCAGTTCTCTAGGTGTTCTACAGCATCTGGGACACACAGGGATTCCCAGAGTGGGGTAGAGAAGAGAAAGGGGGGGGGGGAGAGACAACCTGCTGGAGATTCCAAAAGAGGAGGGAGTGGTCATTCCAATATTCTTGTTCTCAGATTAAATTGGGTACTGAAGATTGGGTTTTTAAATGTAAGAAATAGCCATCAAGTAGCAAAATACAAAGATTAAAAATCTAGAGTTAGGTTTTCATAAAATACAATATTTAAGAAAAGATGTGCAAGAAGAAAAGAGGGAAAAAACAAAGTCACAGGAATTATTAAGAATCAACACCAACAGCCACTTAAAAAACCCAAAAAGGCAAAAGAAAAAAAAAATATATATGTGTGTATATATATGTATATATATATACATATATATACACATATATATATATGGATTTACTTTAAGAATTACCAAAAAAAAAAGGGAGAATAAAAAGAACAGGAGAAAAAAAAAAAACAATGAAATAAAACATCTACCAAAAAAATAAATAGTAGTTTTAAAAAAAAGCATGTTCATAAAAATAGTTGCNCCCAAAAAGGCAAAAGAAAAAAAAAATATATATGTGTGTATATATATGTATATATATATGCATATATATACACATATATATATATGGATTTACTTTAAGAATTACCAAAAAAAAAAGGGAGAATAAAAAGAACAGGAGAAAAAAAAAAAACAATGAAATAAAACATCTACCAAAAAAATAAATAGTAGTTTTAAAAAAAAGCATGTTCATAAAAATAGTTGCTAATTCTGGCACTTTCTCTGGTATTGTGGGCAGTGTGGGGTCACTTCCAAGGCTGTTCCCTCTGTTTAGCTTCTTCTGTTTGCTGGTCTCTTCGATGTCTGATTTCCACCCTGACACAAGGTGGGCAGCGGGAGTCACTATTTTCTTTTCTTTTTTTTTTTTTTAAGGTACACTGGGTCAGTCACACTGTGGGGAGGGAGGGATGCTGCTGCCAAATAGCACTGGTGTGTATATGCATTGTCTCAGCCACGCTGGGTTTGCCCCTACACACGGCGCACAACACTCAGGCTCTAAGTTTCTCCACTGGGTACCGTCTGAGGACAGCCCTAGGCTGCATGCATCTTCCTGTTCTAAGCTGCTCAGGCTCTACTTTTCTCCACTGGGCACCATTTGGGGCTGGCCCTCAGACCGCTCAGGCTCGTGCCCCAGTAATCCCAGGTTTCCCTGGGCCTGCGCTCTGCACCCTTCCCGGGACCAAGTAGTTCAGGTGTTTGGTGGGCGCAGTCACACTCCTTGTTGCCTTCTCCTGTTGTTCAGCTTTCTGGGTGTACCGCTGGCCCAGCACCCCCAAAAAGTCCCAGTTAGCAGAGAAGCCTGGTTGGCGTCTGATAAGTAAAGTCTCTCCGGTTCCGCGATTGCTGCTTTCTAGCTCTTACAGCTCTGGCTGCCTGCCACCGGTGGGGGATGGTCTGCAGCGGCTCTGTGCGCGATCCTGGCGGTGTCTTATGTTAGAGCTTTTCGCGTGGTAACTGTCCCACGGTCTGGTGTGCTAGCTCAAGTTAGTTCGCTCTGGTTACGTGCGGGGCTAGCCCAAGTTAGTTCACTCAGGGCTAGCCCAAGTTAGTTTGCTCAGGTTACACGCGGGGTGTTCAGGCCCAATTCTTAAGCACTGCAGCCTGTGTCTCACGCGCCTCCGCCTCCCTGCCCAACCCCCAACTGCTAAAGGCGGATGCAGGCGTCTGCTCTGCCTTTTCCGCTGGGGGAGTTACCGTTGGGCTCGTAATCTGTTGGTTTTAATTATTTTTTTCTTGTTGTTTGTTTTCTTTCCCTGTTATGTTGCACTCCATGCTTTCAAGGCTCGCCACAGATTAGGCAGTGAGAGAGTTTCCTGCCGTTTGGAAACTTCTCTCTTCTTTAAACTCTCTTACTGGGACAAGACTCCCTTCCCGGGACGGAGCTCCCTCCTTAGCTCCTTTATCTGTTTCTCCGTCTTTTGTATTTTTCCTACCTGTTTTTGAAGACAATGTTTTGCTTTCCTGGATGCCTGACGACCTCTGCCATCATTCAGAAGTTGTTTTGTAGATTTTACTCCACGTTGAAATGTTCTTTGGATGAATTTGTGGGGGAGAAAGTGGTCTCCCCATCCTATTCCTCCACCATCTTCTCTTCCTCCAAAGATAAGTTTCAATCTTCAGAAGTGTAAATCCATATCAGTCTCGACCTTTCTAATGTTCAATGTCTCATATGAAACCTAGTACATACTGTTGTTGCTGTTCAGTCGCTCAGTTCTATCCAACACTTTGTGACCTCATGGACTGCAGCTCGCCAGGATTCTCTGTCCTTACCATCTCCTGGAGCTTGCCAAAACTCATGTCCACTGAGTCACTGATGCCATTCAACCATCTCATCCTCTCTTCTTATCTTTTTCTCCTGCCTTCAATCCTTCCGAGTATTAGGGTCTTTTCTAATGAATCAATTATACACATCAGGTGGCCAAAGTGCTAGAGCTTCAGCTTCAGCATCAGTCCTTCCAGTGACTATTCAGGACTGATTTACTTTAGGATTGACTGATTTGATCTCCTTTCAGTCCAAAGGACTCTCAAGAGTCTTCTCCAACACAGTTCAAAAGCATCAATTCTTTGGCACTCAGCCTTCTTTATGGTCCAGCTCTCACATCCATACATGACTACTAGAAAAACCATAGCCTTGACTAGACAGACCTTTACTGGGAAAGTAATGTTTCTTCTTTTTAATATGCTGTCTAGATAATCATAGCTTTTCTTAAGGAGTAAGCATCTTTCAGTTTCATGGCTGCAGTCACCATCTGCAGTGATTTTAGAGTCCAAAAAAATAAAAAGTCTGCCACTGTTTCCATTGTTTCACCTTCTTTTTTTTTTTATTTTATTTTACTTTACAATACTGTATTGGTTTTGCCATACATCAACATGAATCCACCACGGGTGTACACGTGTTCCCAATCCTGAATACCCCTCCCTCCTCCCTCCCCATACCATCCCTCTGGGTCATCCCAGTGCACCAGCCCCAAGCATCCAGTATCATGCATCGAACCTGGACTGGTGATTCGTTTCATATATGATATTATACATGTTTCAATGCCATTCTCCCAAATCCCCCCACCCTCACCCTCTTCCACAGAGTCCAAAAGACTGTTCTATACATCTGTGTCTCTTTTGCTGTCTTGCATACAGGGTTATTGTTACCAACTTTCTATATTTCATATATATGTGTTAGTATACTGTATGGGTGTTTTTCTGTCTGGTTTACTTCACTCTGTATAATCAGCTCCAGTTTCACCCATCTCATTAAACTGATTCAAATGTATTCTTTTTATTTGCCATGAAGTGATGGGACCAGATGCCATGATCTTTGTTTTTTGAATTCTGAGTTGTAAGCCAACTTTTTCACTATCCTCTTTCACTTTCATCAAGAGGCTTTTTAGTTCCTCTTCACTTTCTGCCATAAGGGTGGTGTCATCTGCATATCTGAGGTTATTGATATTTCTCTCAGCAAACTTGATTCCAGCATGTGCTTCATCCAGTCCAGCATATGCCTCGACATACTCCTTTCCCAATTTGGAACCAGTCCGTTGTTCCAGTTCTAACTGTTGTTTCTTGACCTGCATACAGATTTCTCAGGAAGCAGGTAAGGTGGTCTGGTATTCCCAACTCTTTTTAAGAATTATCCACAGTGTTATGATCCACACAGTCAAAAGCTTTGGCATAGCCAATAAAGCAGAAGTAGATATTTTTCTGAAATTCTCTTGCTTTTTCTATGAACCAACAGATGTCATCAATTTGATCTCTGGTTCCTCTGCCTTTTCTAAATCCAGCTTGAACCTCTGGAATGTCTTGGTTCATGTACTGTTGAAGCCTAGCTTGGAGAATTTTCAGCATTACTTTGCTTGTATGTGAAATGAGTGTAATTGTGCAGTAGTTGGAACATTCTTTTGCACTGCCCTTCTTTGGAACTGAAATGAAAACTGAACTTTTCCAGTACTGTGGCCACTGCTGTGTTTTCCAAATTTGCTGGCCTACTGAGTGCAGCACTGTCACAGCATCATCTTTTAAGACCTGAAATAGCACAGCTGGAATTCCGTTACTTCCACTAGCTTCACCCATTCCGATCTGCTTTAGTTCACTGATTCCTTAAATGTTGATATTCTCTCTTGCCATCTCCTGTTTGACCACTTCCAACTTACCTTGATTCATGGACCTAACATTCCAGGTTCCTATTCAATATTGTTCTTTACAGCATTGGACTTTACTTTCACCACCAGACACATCCACAACCTGGCATCATTTCTGCTTTGGCTTAGTCTCTTCATTCCTTTTGGAGCTGTTTCCCTGATCTTCTCCAGTACTATATTGGGAACCTACTGATCTGGGGAGTTCATCTTTCATATCTTTTTCCCTTTTCATACTGTTTATGGGGTTATCAAGGCAAGAATGTTGAAGTGGTTTGCCATTCCCTTCTACAGTGAACATGTTTTGTCAGGACTCTCCATAAATAACCAGGTATTGAATAATGAGCATTACATAAGATTTAGAAAATATAAATGGCAATCAAAAAATATTTAGCAAATAAGATGCTTGGAGAATATAAATCCACAACTGCTGAACTCTGGGACAAATGTGGCCAACAGGCTTGTCTTGATGTATGGCAAAACCAATCCAATATTGTAAAGTAGTTAACCTCCAATTAAAATAAATAAATTTATATTGAAAAAAAGAAATAAGGTGAAAATGCAAGGAGAAAGACTATTTTCATGAATAAATAAAGACTATTCAAAAAATTAAAAAGAGAATGCCTTGTATAAACCTGAATATGATGATTTGAAATTGAATTTGAATGATCTACTTAGCTTGCCATTGGACACAATACTTCATATTATTTTCATTCTGCCTCTACACATTAATATGTCCTTCCTTACAACTCAAAATTTTTGAATGTATAATATTACTTGTACAATGAGAGGAAAAGGGGGCCCAGTTTAGAAATCAGAAGAATGTTGGTACTTTAAGGCCAATTAGAAAAGTTTTTAAAAATATCCATGCCTGGGATTTACACATGATCTTCTGAATTCAAATACACTTTGTTCTTTAAGAATCAGAGAACTAAACTTATAGCACTTTAAAATCTTATGCTACATGAGAGACTTTTTTTTTCTATACTGACTTTGACTATATATCTTATTTATCTTTCAGTGCTACTAAATATTTTTGATAGCAAAGTTTAAAATAATTTTTAATCTTACACAATTCCTTACGTATAGTTAGTGCTCAACAAGTGTCTCCTGGATAAAATATCAAAATGAATGTACTCATGGAGGCATAACCATAAAAATTGTCAAGGCTCAGACTGCTTCATTCTAAATATTATCAAACTCAGATTTAGAAACATGAGTACAAGACCTTATTTCTATGTCCATTTTGAGAGCACACTGCTTCTTTGATTACTATTCAAAGAGATTATACTTCTCATAGATTTATGAAGATACTTACCTCTTTATGCCATGCACAGATTTCTCTCATCATTATTTTTTCTATGTCTATGAGTTGAATTTTTGTCATAAAAAATGTTATCCTAGAAAGTGTCACACAGTAACTATGGGATACTTATCTCCCTAACACATCAATAAATCAATGGTGGATGTATTGAAGAGAAAGATCATACTTTTTTCCCCCATCTTATGTGTGATTAGCCAGTTGAAATGAAATTTACAAACGCTGGTGAGGCCTTTGTCATGGTGGCCAAGGCTTAACAATTTAGAGAAAAAATTAAAACTCACAGGGTGAAATCAATTGAAAAGTAGTAGATTCATGGCCCTTCTCCTTTCATATTCCCCTGAAATGTCAGTATATTTTTATACCACATAGAGGATTAGCTAAGGATTTATTATCTGTTCTTAGTGTCATCAGTTCTGAATGAAATTGTGTGCAGCATCCAGATATATTCAGCCTCTATTTCACCAATATTGAAAAGTCATGTATAGGATTAAATCTAACCTAAACTTCATTACATTATCTGTATTAATAGGACCTCCAGACCATTTCCTTCTCTTTGAAGGGAAAAATCAGGTGTGAGAAGAAATAAGATATTGTGATTTCCTATGCCTCTCACAAAGTTCTCCACTTTGTCCTTTCATTTCTACTTAAATTTCACTTTTCCATCAAGATCGTTTAGGGTTTGACTATTTTGTACTCAATAAATGGTCACACTTTAGCCCTCCATAAATTGCCTTCAACCTGCCTTTAACCCTTATATTTTTTAAACCAGTCAAATGCAGTACAAAAATTCAACAATTTACATTGTCATCTTTTTAAAGTGCCCATGAACACATATTTATGTTTTAGAGAATTCTTTACAATATTTTAGTGATGACTTCATATATCCCATATTGTCCATTTTGAGATAATATATTGAGATATACTAGGCAAGCCTGTAATATCCCTTTTGTGTAGACAGATAAACTTTTGCCTTTCTTGCTTTCAGCAAGTTCAGTTCAATTCAGTTCAGTTGCTCAGTTGTGTCCAACTCTTTGCGTCCCAGGAATTGCAGCATGCAAGGACTCCCTGTCCATCACCAACTCCCGGAGTTCACTCAGACTCACACCCATCGAGTCNAATATTACCAACTTTAATATCATTCTCATAAGCTTCACAAGTCCAGTGCAATATATTTCAGGCCTGTGAAGGTCAATACAAAATGACAGATTGGAAAACTGTACGTGACTTGCAAAAGTCATTTTTAGGCAAGTTGTTTACCAAGACTTAAATTAAACTAAAGCTTACCTTGTAGCAGACATTTTTATTTTATCTGGATTGTGGCCTTGTTTTCAAAGAGGATCGCTTTTATCTCTGGTTGTCAAGTACATATTACCATTGTGAAAATGAGCTTGATGGCATGTGGCAAATACTGATTAAGTACTGGCCCTTTTCCTTGAAGAAATGAATTTTTATCATTGGAAATAAAATACCAAGTTTTGTTTTTTTTCTTTCTCATAATTTGCAGCTTCTTCCTGAGATTGTAATTGACAGAAGGAGTGGGTTTCAGTGTTAACACAGGATTTGAGTCAGACACAGCTGGGTTCAAATCCCATGTCTGCCACTTATGAGAAAGCTACTAAACTTATCTGTGGTCACTGGTTACCTCGCAAGTGAAATAAGGACAATCACTGGTGTTTATCAGAATTTAACAAGGTATGTAGGACAGAGCCTGGCTTAGAGGAAACACACTCATAATCTGAAAGTCATTGTTGCTGTTCAGGATTTCCTTGTTGGTTTCACATGTATATTATTATCATTTTCTTATATTTTTATCGTTAACTTTTCTACCAACTGGCATTATAATTTTAGTGCTCTGGGTTTCGGATATTATATACTAAAGATATTAGAAATGAAGTTCCTGAAATGATATAATTTTAACCACATCAAGCTGGTTCTCTGGGTCTGAGTTTCTAGCACTTTGCCTGTTTTAGAACCCTCATCATCTGAGGGTAGACACCTTGAAAGTTTGCAAATCTCCCTGCGTAGAGCTTTCTCTGGATGAATCTGATTTAGAGATGAGCCGGTTGCGCCTTCTAGTTCATTATGCTGCTCCAGTTTTCTTTTCTAAGATCTGCCAAGGAGAAATCAACCAGACAAGGGGTGCAGCTCTATCTGTCCATCATGACCTTAGGACACTCCTGTTGGTACTATTAGAGTTCTTGTCATATGTCCCATCACTGCGTGAGTTGTGAGATGGATGAGCTGATTTGACTTTGTCAGTGCTGTCTTGTTAACCCTCATTTTTTCAGGATGGGTCTAAGCTTACTAGGCACAAAATAAAAGGAAATGTGGGTCACATTTAATTAAACACTCTTTATTAAACATTTCATTAAAAACTAGTTTTCAGAATAAAGACATTTTCACTAGCAGTCTCCAAAAGTGACCATTGACATTTCAAGAGCCACCATGAACTCAGTCCTATATTTGATGTTCTAATCCAGTTATCATATATCAAAAAAAAACCACATTAATTATTAAGCATAGCACATAAAAAAACACAGAATACAATTGCACCTTTTGTTGAATCGTAAGGTATCCACTCTTGTGTATAACTTGGTTAATCATTCCAGATGTCTTCCATAGAGCCTGTGTCCATGAAGACTAACCAAGAGTGTCATTTATACTTAGTAATGTAGAAAGAAAAGCTATATAAATTGGCCCTTCAAACCTTCAGGTCCAGATGTCAGGTCCAGTAGTCTGAATACCTCTGAGAGTGGTGGTGGGCAGCCCTGAGCAGAGCAGGCCCAGTGTCCAAAGAAGTGTTGGCAAAGTCTTTACACTGTAGAAGGAACATGGGCAAGAAGAGAAGCGGAATCAGCCACTGTCTTGGAGTGGGGACCAGCTTGCCCTATACGCCCAAGTTCTGGAGGGGATTTCAAAATAATGGTAATGGTAGATGATGGTTTTAAAAAATTAAAGATAATTTTTGGAACAGTTTTAGGAAGGTTGAAAAGAAGGAACAGAGATTTATACCCCTCTCCTCATACCTACCTGGCTTCCCCCAATATCAACAGTACACACCAGAATAGTATTTTTGTCCCCTCCAGGATTACTGTATATTGACACATCATAATGGCCAAAAGTTCTCCATCTATCTTTGAGTTCATTCACCCAAGGTGATGTACAGTTTATGGATTTGGACTAATCTATGGTGACACTTTTTTGTACAGTTCTTCTGTGTATTCTTGCCACCTCTTCTTAATATCTTCTGCTTCTGTTAGGTCCATAGCATTTCTGTCCTTTATCAAGCCTGTCTTTGCATGAAATGTTCCCTTGGTATCTCTAATTTTCTTGAAGAGATCTCTAGTCTTTCCCATTCTGTTGTTTTCTTCTATTTCCTTGCATTGATCACTGAAGAAGGTTTTCTTATCTCTTCTTGCTATTCTCTGGANTCGAGCCCATCTTTGCATGAAATGTTCCCTTGGTATCTCTAATTTTCTTGAAGATATCTCTAGTCTTTCCCATTCTGTTCTTTTCCTCTATTTCTTTGCATTGATCACTGAAGAAGGCTTTCTTATCTCTTCTTGCTATTCTCTGGAACTCTGTATTCAGATGCTTATATCTTTCCTTTTCTCCTTTGCTTTTCACCTCTCTTCTTTTCACAGCTATTTGTAAGGCCTCCCCAGACAGCCATTTTGCTTTTTTGCGTTTCTTTTCCATGCAGATATTCTTTATCCCTGTCTCCTGTACAATGTCACGAACCTCATTCCATAGTTCATCAGGCACTCTATCTATTAGATCTAGACCCTTAAATCTATTTCTCACTTCCACTACCCAAAGGTAATTAAATAAAAAGAAATTTTTGAAAAAACTTTCAACATTTTCCAACTTTATATCGAATATTGTTGAGAGGATTTAATATATATTCTTGTAGTTTTTTTTTTTTTAATGGGGATGACATAAACAGTGATGTGTAAGCAAATTACTAACTTCATAAGGAATAAATGTTTTATCTAATAGCTCTAAACTGAATATAGTTAGGCCAATGAACATAAATCTTAGTAGTCCAACAACCACCAGATCAAATTTTATACATGTCCATGTGACTTTCATTTGTCTGATTCACTCCTGCATTCTAGGAGACAGCTCAAGGACATCACTAAGATTAACTATAAATTCTGCTTGAAGGTCAATTTTATATTTGATCCAGGGGGCAGTCATCAAATTTTTTCAGGTAAGTAAAAAATTCCAGCCTGGATTCAGTGTAAAATGCTTTGCTTGAAACATGTTAGCTCTTTTGCCTTATATACTATCTACTTGCAACACGTGGCAGGTAAATGTGAAGGGAAGAGTGATCCTAATTTCAGTGACAATAGAAACAGAGGGGCATTTGCATGGCTTTATTTTCCAAAACTTTGTTTCTTGATGTTTACATTTGCTGGTATAGTGAGGAATATTTCTTTCTAAGTTAGGAAGTGGCAGATTAATTATATGTGATTGACACAATTTATTTGCAGGAGTCACTCCTGGAATATAAACACCTATTTTTATTCTTATTTCTATTTATCATACTCAATATAACACAAATATAGAATAGAGATATTTTAGTTTTGTTGAATTCAGGAATGCTCACTGGAAAAATGATAGCATAGGCAAAATTCTATTCAGTAAGCATTAAATTATTCTGTTCAAAAATGTGATGTTAGTCCCCATTTGGTATATAGTTCACCTAAAATTGCTGTGTAGATATGAAAAAATACTGTTTTACTGAGTAATCCTTTACAACATATCCATAGTCATGTCTCTATTTTATTCTCAATGTAAGCAGAAAAGGAAAACTCCGCTTTTCTCCCTCTTGGCTAAATCTCACAATATTGTTGGCAAAGACACACATGTTTTAAAGAACTGTACTTTTAATATCAGCAGAATGTTAAATATTCTTCATAAAATGCCACCATTTCTAGGGTATTATGACTTCCCCATCAGTACTGGCACCTAATGGGAAGAACACTGCTTTTGGAATCAGACTGACCTGGTTTGAATCTTGACCAAGGCAAAGTTGTCAATGTGATTTAATCTGTGTAGGTTTCAAAATTTTCCTGTGTAGAATGCCAGTAACTATTCTGTTAATACAAAACTTGCAGAGTGATGATTCATGATGTTTAAATGAAGTAATAGTGAGTGTAAAATATCTGAAAGCACGGTCTGTGCACTGTACACACTCAGTCAATAAAGTTGTTGTCATGATGACATAAAGGTTTATAGTGAACACTTCTTGATCATTTCCCTAAGTAATGTCTCCATTTTTCCCCTTAAATCATATCTATTTCCAAAAAGAAAGGAAAAAATCACAGGCAGAATAGTTAATGTTAGAGCCCTGCACAACTGTAGAGCAAACTAGATGGAAAAAATATTGGGGAAAATTAAACAGGAGGGTTTTTTAGTAATTCAACCTCAGGAGATAGCTGGCAGTTATCACTTAGCATTCTTAGTTGAAAGCAAATCAAGTCCAATTTAATCCATTTTAAGCTAAAAAGAAAGAATTTACTATCTCTTTAACTTACCCTTAAGAAGGGTAGAGTTTGGCTAAAGGAATTTTCAAGCAGTGTGTTTGGGATTTGTCTGTGTATCACACCTGTTTGTTCTCTAAATTAAGAATCTTTTCAAAAGATCTTCAGAGTTTCAGGTTTACAGTTTTTACAACCACAGAAGAAAGAGAATCCTTAAAACCTATTTTTAGTTTGATATAGCCTCACTTGTGTATTTTTTGCTTTGTTGTCTCTGCTTTCAGTCAAATAAAAGAAAAATCATTGCCTGCCCCTTTTGTGTTCTTCTGGGAGTTTTATGACTTCAGGTTTTATGTTCAAGTCGTCAGTCTGTTTCGAGTCGACTTTTGTGTATGTGTAAATAGGCTTCATTCTTTGGCATGTGGTTCTCCAGTTTTCCCAACATCGCTTATTAGAAAACCTCCCTTTCCCCATTGTATAGTCTTGGCTCCTTTGCCATAAATTAAATGACCACTAGTTTGGGTTTATTTGGAGGCTTTCTATTCTGTTCAATTTATCTATAAGTCAGTTTTTATATCAATATCATATTGTTTTTATTATCTATAGTTTTTTTAATTTAATTTGAAACCAGAAAATATGATGCTTCCAGCTTTGTTCTCCTTTCTCAAGATTGCTTTGGCCATTGCAGGTCTTTTGTGGTTCCACACAAATTTTAGGGTTATTTGTTCTATTTCTATGAAAAATGCCGTTGGAATTCTAATATGGATTGCCTTGAGTCTGTAGAACACTTTCAGCAGTATAGACAATTTGAAAATATTAATTTTTTCAATCCATAAGCACAGAATATCTTTCTATTTATTTGTATCTTAATTTTCTTTTTTCAAAGTCTCATAGTGAAAATATCTTTTTCCTGCTTTGTTAAATTTATCCCTAGGTATTTTATTATTTTTATTGTAACTGTAAATAGGACTATATTCTTAATTTATCTCTCCTATAATTTGTTGTTAGTATATAGAAATGCAACTGATTTTTGTATATTCATTATATATCCTGCAAATTTACTGAACTTATTTATGTAATTTTAGTGGTCTTTTGGTAGAAACTTCAGAGTTTTCTAAATGTAATATCACATCAAATGCAAATAGAGATGGTTTTACTTCCTCCCTTCTGATTTAGATGCCTTTTATTTCTTTTTCTTGACTAACTTCCCTGGCTAGGACTTCCAGTACTCTGTTGAATAAAAGAGGCAAAACTGGCACATTGTTTTGATTGCACATTCTTGATCTTAGAAGAATAGCTGTCAGCCTTTCACCATGAGTATGATATTTACTGTGGGACTGTCATACATGGCCTTTATTATGTTGAGGTAGTTCCCTCTATCACCAGGTTATTGAAGATTTTACCATGAATGTAGTTGAACTTTGTGAAATGATTTTTTTACATCTATTAAGATGGTAATATGATTTTCATCCTTCACTTTGTTAATATTGTGTATCACATTGCTTTGATGACATTGAAACATACATCTCTGGAATAAATTTCACTTGATCGTGGTTTATGATACTTTTAATGCTTTCATCTCTTAGTTTAACTGTTGGATTCAGTTTACTAATATTTTGTTGTGGATTTTTGCATCTATGTTCTTTTTTTTATGTTCAATAGAAATGCTAGCCTTTCTGTGTTTGGTTTTGGTATCAAGGTAATACTAGCCTCATTAAATGAGTTTGAAAATGTTGCTTTCTCTATTTTGGGGAGAGTTTAAGAAGGATTGGTATTTTTTCCTCTCTAAATGTTTGATAGAATTCAAACCAGTGAAGCCACCTAGTCCTGGACTTTTGTTTCTATGGAGATACTTGATTACTGATTCAGTCTCTTTTCTAGGATTTGGTCACTTCAGATTTTCTAATTCTTCATGATTCAGTCTTCATAGGTTATATGTTTCTAGGAATTTATGCATTTTCTCTAGGGTGTTCAAATTGTTAGCATAAAATTGTTGGTAGTAGTCCCTTACTCCTTTGTTATTTCTTTGGGCATCGGTTGTAATGTCTCTTCTTTCATTTCTGATATTATCTGAGTCCTCTCTCTTTTTCCATGAGTTTAGCAAAATGTTTGTCAATTTTGTTTATCTTAAAAAAAAAAAAAAAACAGCTCTTAGTTTCATTGATCTTCTATTGTCTTTTTTAGTCTCTTTGATATTTTCTTTCTTTTCCTAGATTTGGGCTTTGTTCTTCTTTCTCCAGTTCCTTGAGGTGTCAGGTCAGGTCATTTATTTGAGATCTTTCTATTCTTTTTCCTTAAGACATTTATTCCCATGAACTCCTTTTTCTATAACTCATGGGATTTGGTTTGCTGTGTTTCTAGTTTCATTTGTTTTCAGATTTAAAAAAAATCTCTTTTGGTTGCTTTTTTACCCAGTATTTGTTCAGTACTATGTTCAAAATATGTTGTTTACCTCCATATATCTATGAATTTTTCAGTTTTCATCTTATAACTGATTTCTAGTTCCATACCATTGTGATATCAGAAAAGATGCTTAACATAATTTTTATAATCTTAAATTTAATCAGATTTTGTGGCCTAATGTGTTTAATGGTGGAAAATGTTTCATCTGTGCTTGAGAAGAATGTGTTGTTGTTCAGTTTCTAAGTTGCGTCTGACTGTTTGAAGCCCATGAACTGCAGTATGCCAAGGGCCTCTGTCCTCCACTCTCTGCTGGAGATTTCTCAGATTCATGTCTATTGCATCCATGATTCTATCTAACCATCTCATTCTTTGTCCCATCCCACACCCCACCCCCCACCATTTTTTGTGCCTTCAATCTTTCCCAGCATCAGGGTCTTTTTCAATGAGTCAGCTCTTCACATCAGGTGGCCAGAGAATTGGAGCTTCATCTTTAGCATCAGTCCTTTCAATGAATACTCATGGTTGAATTCCTTTAGAACTGACTGTTCGATTTCCTTGCAGTCCAATGAACTCTCAAGAGTCTTCTCCAGCACCACAGTTTGAAAACATTAGTTCTTTAGCACTCAGCCAATGTTATGGTCCAATTCTCACATTCATACATGACCACTGGAAAAATCATAGCTTTGACTATACAGACCTTTGTCAGCAAAGTGATGTCTCTGCTTTTTAATATGCTATCTAGTTTATCACGGGGCTTCCCTGGTGGCTCAGACGGTAAAGCGTAGCTTTCCTTCCAAGGAGAAAGTTACTTTTAATTTCATGGCTACTACTGGATAAAATATTCTATAAATATCTGTTATATCCATCTGGTCTAACATGCAATTTAAGTCCAATGTTTCCTTACTGATATTCTTTTTTGGATGGAATATACATTGTTCAAAGTGTGTTATTGACTTTCCCTACATTATCTATTGTTGTATGTTTCTCACCTCACTTCTGTTAATATTTGCCCATAGGCTCCTTTCACTCCGTTTCATTTTTGTTGTTGTTGCTGTTCCTCTGATGGACGAATGTCACTGCCTTGACTGCGTCCATTGATTCTTCTACTTCATCTAGCTTCCTTCATCTAATTTCCTTGAACCACTTTACTGAATATTTGAGTTTAATTGCTGAGTTCTTCAGCTGTGTGATTTGTTTGTTACTTTCTTATCTTTTCCCTTTTCTAAAATTCTCACTCTGTTTATGCATTGTTCTCCAAACCTCAGTGAGCATCTTTATAACTATTATTTTCAACTCTTTATCAGGCAAATCACTTATCTTCATTTCATTAAACCTTACTTATTTCTAGTTCATGTTGGTGCCTATACTCCTTTCATTAAAAAATGGAGAATAATCAAAGCACATTTTCATCTTTGCTTTAGAATGTGGCATTCTCTTTTCTCTTTATGATTCCAACAGTTTTATAAAACAGAATTTTTAAAGATTACTTGCTGATATCTTCCAGGTATAAAAATCAATTAAAAAATATATTATCTTATGTATAGTTTAAAATATTATTTTCAGAAATCTCTAAGTTTATATAAGACAAAATTTATTTCTTGCTACTGTCCAAGTTAACTTTATTAACTCCTTAGGATAAATATACTGTGTTCTAAAGGTGATTTTTTTTCCTTTGCTTGTTTATTCAACTTATTAGAATTTCTAAAAACAAAAGATGTGCTTAGTGGCTCAGCTGTGTCCAACTCTTTGTGACCTCATGGACTGTAGTCCACCAGGCTCCTCTGTCAATGGCAAGAACTGACAAGAATATTGATACCAGGCAAGAATACCGGTATAGGTTGCCATGCCCTACTCCAGGGTATTTTCCCAACCTGGGGATTGAGCTCTTCCTCTAGGGGATCTTCCCTCCTCGGGGATCGAACCCAGGTCTTCCACATTGTGGGTGGATTCTTTACCATCTGAGCCACCAGTAAAGCCCAAGAACACTGGGATGGGTAGCCCATCCCTTCTCCAGGGGAACTTCTCAACCAAGGAACCAAACCCGGGTTTCCTGTATTACAGTTGTATTCTTTACCAGCTGAGCTACCCAGGAAGCCCCAATCAACAAAAGATAAATGTTCTTATCTCATATTCTAGTTATATCCATTGCATCAGTAAAATAATCAGGTTAATTTGGTGATGGGAGGTGAGTAATAAGATGTATTTAGAAATGACTATATTTTCTGAAATAGTGTCCCCTTCTTTTTAGAATGCATCATTGCTTTCTTGTACAGTTAATTAGTGCAATACTATTAATTTATCACTAGTTATTATTTAATACTCTCTTTAATTTTCCATTATCATTTAATCATTATTAATGCTAATAAATACACAATATATATATTAATTTTGTCAGCTATATGCGGAACACTTTAGGTTTTCAGAAAACTCTATTTGCCATTTTACTACTGGATAAACTCATCCAAAGGAATTTAAACATAGGAAAAAATAGAGGTAAGAGTAAAAGTCTAAACCCTAGCCATTACATTGTTCTTAATTTCTACCATAAATTATATAAAGCCTCATTAAAATCTTTTGCTGAATATTTTAATGTCTGTACATAAATTTCTTTAGAACTAAGATAAAGAAACTAGAAACCTCATTTTGTTTATAAAGCTATAAGCTACATATATATAAACTTTATTGTTATGAATCTATGGATGAGTAAAATTAGTCACTTAAATTAAGAGAATTTGCCCTATAAAATTATTTGCTATAATGATAGGCATACTATTAAAAAGTGTGACATGTTGGTTACTCGCACAAAAAATACTTGCTTTATGCTAAGTTGATAGCTAGATTTTAAGGTTCACAGAATCACTACATAGGAAAATAAAAGCTTATCAACAATAGCTAGCATTTGCTAGATGTTATTTAAAAAATAAATTTTAGCATTCTCTTTAACAATGATATTTGCATCCATAAACAAGCAGTCTAATGGGAATGGATAAATCATAAATAAACACATAGAGTCAAACCAGGGTCAGCAAACCTTGCAAGTTATTATCATAAATGCCTGTCAGCAAGCATACCTAAAAGTGTAGATGTCACTGCTTGGTTCCTAGTGGAGAGACATCTATACCACAGTCTCCCTTTCACTGCAGCTGGCACCTCTGATTACACACTGCAAAGGCAGATATGTGCTGACCACAGCAAAGGCAAAGGCACAATGGAACTAGTGTGAATTGCACAAGGTGCAAATATTATTATAGCATTATTGTTTACGGAGCCTCCATCTGCCAGAAAAGCTCAAGTGATTACACACAATATATCTTCCTGGACACACTCTGCCTTTTCTTTCCCTTGTCTGGCCTAAGTGTTCTTTACTTCAGTAAATTGACTGTATTTACATACAGAAAGTGGCCCTGCTGTTTTTTTTAAAGCAACATACTCCACTTTTGCAAATAGAGGCAAAACACTTTCAGTACCATTAACATGCGCACTACTGCACACACCCACTGAGGGCAGCGAGATAGGTAGGACTGGGAGAAGACTTTGCTACCTACAACAAGCCTTATGCTTTTATATTTTAACTCAGGTCTATGAGAGGATAGTGAGGTATGTGAAATTACAAGTAGAACATTCGATATACACATATGTTGTAGAGATGTTAGATAGCCGATTTCCGCAGAAGTCATCTCGCTTCCAGGAGAGCACTCCTCACCCCACATGAGGCCCACAGCTAAAGCTGATTACTCAGATTCTCCTCTCCTGTAATTTGAAGTTAGGATTCAGAGACACTGAGTGAGTGGCTAGAGGTTTGTATGTTCCAAAAGGTAACATTTACACACGTATGTGCTTTATATAGCCATGTTTCACGAAGTGAACAGGGAAACAGAGAAAATCATTTATTCCACAATACCACAGAAGCAGAGATAAAAGTGAGTGGATTCCTGAGTACTTCTTATATTCCAGTTGAGTCCCTCTGGTTGATGGCTGGTTTCATTCCTATTCTTGAGTTCTGTAAGGTACCCCAATACATAATTAAGAAATTCATCACATCTTTAAGCTGCCTAGATTGTTTAAGTCATAATGTCATAAATGTGCCTCAATTTAAAGGGTGAGTTTGAAAGACCATTGCTTTGAGTAATTAAAGCCACTCTGTTGTGTCCAACTTTGGGCGATCCCATGGACTATACAGTCCATGGAATTCTTCAGGCCAGAGTACTTGAATGGGTAGCCTTTCCCTTCTCCAGGGGATCTTCACAACTCAGGGATGAAACCCAGGTCTCCTGCATTGCAGGCAGATTCTTTACCAGCTGATCCACAAAGGAAGCCCAAGAATACTGGAGTGGGTAGCCTATTCCTTCTCCAGCGATCTTTTCTGCCCAGTAATCAAACCAGGATCTCCTACGCTGCAGGCAGATTCTTTACCAAATGAGCAATCAGGGAAGCAGAACCCTGCAAGGATAGTTCTTCAACTTTTGGTCTATCATAGTATTCCCAGTCCACTAGACATTGCCTGATAGACAACCTTCTTAACTTGCAAAATACAGTGACTCTTTGGTGTTCCTCTATATAGAAAAAATTATAAAACTTTATTGCAAAAATAAATTGTTGGTGTTTAGTCGCTGAGTCATGTCTAATTCTTTTGCAACCCCATGGACTGTAGCTCACAAGCCTCCTTTGTCCATGGGATTTGCAGACAAAATACTGGAGTGGGTTGTCATTATCTTCTCCAGGGGATCTTCCCCACCAGGGATCAAACCTGCATTTCCTGCTTGGCAGACAGATTCTTTACTATTGAGTCACCTGAGAAGCCAATGAAAATAAATACACGATCTTAAAGTAAGACATTAAAAATAATTTTACTTGGGTAAAAAGACCAATACTTTGGGAATTTGGGCCAAATCTGTATTTCACCCTACATATTTGCTGCTTTGTGGGCATTATACAATCAGTTCCACTTGATTTCTCATACCTGAGACAGATGTTTCAGAATTAGAGCAAACTCCAGTGAATCGAAGGCATAGGTAAGTCAGCATGTCAGAGTAGGAAGATAATACATTTTTGAGCTAGATGGCTCTAGTTTCAAAACCCAAATTCTCTATTAACTATATGTATGATCATTGACAAGTTAATTTATCACTCCAAGTCATACTCTTTCTCCTGTGAAAAACAGGGCAAATGGATCCGTATGAGAGATACATTAAATGAGATACACTTGCCATATAGTTTGAATGGCATGTGATACAGAGCAAGTGTACAGAACATTAATTCCTTTCCAAATTTGATAATCCTTAGGATTTGATGCTAACTCACAAGCAAATTAATAAGGCTGGACAGTGGTGACAGAGGTGCTTATGTATTAATGTTCCCTCAACTATTGTTCCCGGAGGCCCCAGAAGTCTTTCAGTGTTATTTATTAACACCAATGAAGAATAAGCATTCTATTCATTCTAGAATCAAGTTTCATTATGTATCTGTTTAGAACATTACCTACAACAATATCAAATACCAGCTGTTGATCACTAATGAGGTAGTCATCAGCTAGCCATTATATGATTTATCACAGGAGTATTCATAGCAACAATCTGAGTTAGCTATCGCTATACTTATTTTAATACTATGAAATATGAGTTTTGAAGAGGTTAGGTAAGTTTCTCATTCAAGATCACCAGCCAGCAGGTGTCAGGGTCAGGATTCAAAGCCAATTTTGCTTGGTTTCCAAAGTCAATGTTATAACCAGCCTCCTTTGTATGTAGACCATTAAAATAATGATGGCTAACTTTTCAGAATCTGAGAAGAACCCAGGAGAATAATAGTAAAAAGAAAAGTAGGTGATTCCACAAAACAGCATCAGGGAGAAAAATGCAGTTTATCTCCTCTTTTTTCTCAGCTACTATTTCATAATGCCATTTTGTGATATATTTTCCAATTTCAAAGTTGTACCAGCAGTCATTTCATTTTGATCTTACTTTTCTTAGTTTTTAAAGCTTGTGCCTCTGTGGCTGAGCTAATTTTACTGCTTTAGGTTGTGCTTTCTATCTTCCTTCTTTCCTTCTGTCTGTCCCCCTTTCCCCTCCCCTTCTCCTTTCCCTCCCTCCCTCCTCCACCTCTTTCTTTCTTTTGTAATTCCAGGCCATGTGAACAAAGAAGATAGAGAACAGGGGCTTCCCTGGTGGCTCACTGATAAAGAATCTACCTGCCAATGCTGGATACACGGGTTTGATCCCTGATGAGGTAAGATTCCACGTGCTGTGGAGCAATTAAGCCCGTGCACAACTATTGAGCCTGTGCTCTAGAGCCCAGGAGCGGCAATTACTGAGACCACAGACCACAACTACTAAAGCCTGTGCAGCCTAGACCCCGTGCTCCACAAGAGAAGCCACCACAATACCTACACACTGCCACTAGATAGTAGCCCCCTCTCACCACAACTAGAGAAAAGTCCATGTAGCAATGAAGATGCAGCAAAGCCAAAATTCACAAATAAAATAAACTTTAAAACTTTTTAAAAAGTTAGAGACCAAATTAGAATATTGTATTTAAAAACTGATTCAAATACATGAATATCAAAGTTTACAGGAATAAATCATTTATTCAGGAAATATTTATTCAGTGTCTACATTGTACCCTGTTTTGCTAGATATCAGAAAGACAGTAAGAAACAAAATTAAGTTCCTGACCTAAGAGCCAAATAGACATAAACAAGTCTATATAATCATGTTAAGGAATTATTTATAGTGACTGTGTCCAGAAGATAATCCAGACTTGTTTTGTTCCTCTTAAATTCAGCCCTCTTAATCAACCTGGCCTAGTCTCTCAAAATAAACATAGTGTCCTTTGAGGACTCCTGATGTCTTTCTGTAATCTCAACTATTTTGAGAACCTAATGGAAAGTGAATTCAAATTCCCTTTCAAAGGTGGCTGCTAGGATATATATATATATATATATATACACACACAGAGAGAGAAAGTTATATATATATATGTCACAGAGTTGGACACGACTGACCACACATAAGTATGCACACAAGCATATATGTGTGTATACACACACACATATAAATACATATACACACACATATGTATATACACAAACTTGTGCTTCCATGTGTGCTCATGCGTGCTCAGTCATGTCCAACTCTGTGATCTCATGGACTGTAGTGCACCAGGCTCCTCTGTCCATGGAATTTTCCAGGCAAGAATACTGGAATGAGTTGTCATTTTCTACTCCAATATATATGTGTGTATATATACATACAAAAGATACATGTCTGGGCACCATACAGTGTACTTATTATTTTGGATCATTTAATCTTGGATCATATTATTTTGCATCATTTAATAAAAGCTAAGAAGTTTCCTAAAGATTGTATAGATATTGGGGAGCAATATTTCCCAGAGCACGCAGACTACCTTATAGATAAAGAAACATTCATATTTGACCATACAGAACAGGAAGAGCTATAAAGAGTTGATTTTAATGACAAGGTAAATTAGAAGATGCATGAGTGGGATCTGTGGTTTGGAACAAAACAAAACCAGACAACCAAAGATTAATCAATCACAAAAGGTAAGGTACCTGGAAAAATTACCATTTCTAGTTAAAACCACAATTTCCTCTCATGACTACTAATTTTCACCTTGATTAATCTGTATTCTTGTTAGGGAATTGGGATCAACTGTACACCCTGCTATATTTAAAATGAATAACCAATAAGAGCCTAGTATACAGCACAGTGAACTCTGCTCAGTGTTATGTGGCAGCCTGGATGAGAGAGGATTTGGGGGTAGAATGGATACATGTATATGTGTGGCTGAGTTTCTATGCTGTGTGCCTGAAGCTATCACAACATTGTTAATGGTTATATACTAATATAAAATAAAATGTTTTAAAAAGTAAGAGATGACACACCAACACAATGTTGTAGAAAATGGTTGTATGGTCCACCTAGATAGGTGCTTCTGCATATTACTAAACCAATTCATTAGTTATGTACATTAGAAAGACATTTTATCCAGAATGTTTGTGAAAAAACACATTCTCATTTGAGCTTTACATGAACACTCTATTTAAAATATATTTACTCATTGTTTTTTCCATTACCCAGCTGTACTTTTCTTCAGTTCAGTTCAGTTCAGTCACTCAGTCATGTCTGACTCTTTGCGACCCCATGAATCGCAGCACGCTAGGCCTCCCTGTCCATCACCATCTCCCGGAATTCACTAAGACTCATGTCCATCGAGTCCATGATGCCATCCAGCCATCTCATCCTCTGTCGTCCCCTTCTCCTCCTGCCCCCAATCCCTCCCAGCATCAGAGTCTTTTCCAATGAGTCAACTCTTCGCATGAGGTGGCCAAAGTACTGGAGCTTCAGCTTCAGCATCATTCCTTCCAAAGGAATCCCAGGGCCAATCTCCTTCAGAATGGACTGGCTGGATCTCCTTGCAGTCCAAGGAACTCTCAAGAGTCTTCTCCAAGCTGTATTAATTATTTATAGCCCACATCTGATTGTCTGTTTATTGCCATTTTTCCCCACTAAAACATAAACTCAACAACTGCAAAGACAATCTTATTCACCACTGTACATGCCAACACCTAGAACACTGGCTACCACTGATAACTAAGTGAATTTTCATTGAACAATTAAAACACAGCAAAAGAACTGGTTTAGAATATGGAAGTCCTTCTATAAATAGAGGTGCACTTCATTAAACATTTAATTTGAATACAAATGTAGAATAATCAAAACAAGTGCACCGCCACACCTCATTCTCTTTCTATGCACACACACATGCTCAGTCTTCAGTCGTGTCCAACTCTTTGTGACTCTATGGACTGCAGCCTGCCTCTGTCCATGGGATTCTCCAGGCAAGAATGCTAGAATTGGTTGCCATATTCTCCTCCAGGGGATCTTCCAGACCCAGGGATTGAACCCGTATCTCCTGGTCTCTTGCATCGCAGGTGGATTCTTTACCATTGAGACACAGGGGAAGCCCACATTGTCTTTCTGTAGCCCCTACAATTTCCTTAGTAGGAATGGGCAAATAGAAACTTTAATTGGTCTCCATCTATTTTCTTTTCTTCTTTTTTATGTACTATTCATTTAAATGACTACTTTCCTATGCTTCAATCCAAACTCCTAATATTTTCTTGTTATTTTCAATACTGCATTTTGTAATAGGCCAGTTATTTAGGGCACATGGATATCCTGAATTTGTTTTTTCTTTCCTGTTATACACATCTATCATATCAGAAGTGTGGAAGAAGTGAGTATCCCATGATGATCTTTTTATATATACCTATCTATAGATATAGATATAAATAACATAGGGTTTAAGAATAGGGCTTCTAAGCCAGACAACCAAATACCAGTTGATAATCGCTTACCTCTCTGTGCTTAATTTTCTTCTTCATGAAAATTAGGATGAGAGCCCCTTCTTGTAGTTCTGAGGATAAAATCAGTTAATGGAAAGAAGATGTTTATAAAAGTATTAGACACACAGTGAAACATTAGTTTGGGGAGACAATTCTCCAGAGAGCTCTCATGTTTCTGCATGTCCCATGAGCAGAAGCACTGACTGTTTCCTTCCAGACTATCTTTTCAAGGATGTTTTTAGAGTGAACATCCTTGGAATATTGAGATACTGTCTCCTTCCTGATAAAATGGAAGATTTATTCACTGTCCATAAAATAAAGATAATGTCTCCCTCTGGGACAAAGTGTTAGCAGGTTTGCGAGAAGCTCATTATAAAGACTGGGTTCATTTTAGCTTGTAATTCCTCAGTGGTGATGCAAATACACCATGTGCAGACATAACCCACTCCCTTGTTTTCCTGTGGGAATTGGAACGTGGAGAAAAGGCGCAAGAAAATATCAGTACTCTGGCTACTACCAACACTGTAAGCAGAAAACTTTCACTTGCCCCTGACTCACGAGTCCCATGTCTTCTAGCATTCATGAAATCATGATGATATACTTTGCAAACTAGGCAGTAAAATTAAGGTTCAGATTCTTCACAGTTTTTAACAGTCAGAGATGTTATTACTATACTTTCCCCTCCAAGGTTATATATAACTTTCTAACTTTGAGCAAGAAAGTGCTTCTGAGATAATTGCAACCTGGATGGTTGCCCCCATTAATCACAAGCCTTTTCCCTTTCATTCTGAATCTTCACAATCTTCCTACCACCTACTATAAAATATAGCCCTAGTTGGAGAACCTGGTATTAAAAACTGGGAACAAACTGCTAATGCTAGTTTCTGTTGTTTCATCATTTCCTACAAGCTACATGTCAATTACCAAACTTACTATACCAATTTTCTAATTCTGTAAATTGAAGCATTTTCAATTTATCAGGAGTGTGCAGTCTTCTGAGCAGCAGTTTTCTCTCTTTGTTGGATTTTCCTCACTTCACTATAATCTCTGTTGCTTTATTTTCTACTTTACAATCTCTTAAGCTCATGCCACACAATTTTTTACTCAAAATATTTAGCTGGCCAAAAAGTTTGTTCAGATTTTCCTTACCATCTTACAGGAATATTTGAACAATAATTTTGTCCAACACAATACTCTACCTTCAGGTGCTTTAAATTTTCAAAACAGTAAAATATAGACAAGGACTGCATGCTTCTATTCATGATCTGAGCAATGGTGCAAGAATAAAGTTAGCAATACTTACTCCAAGATGTTTTATGATGAAATTTTTGTGTTTTTCATTTATTTTAATTCAGTTCTTGATATCTAATGAACAAATCTCAAAACATTATGCAAAATCATTTTGATATAACTCATTTAGTCATTTGTTTATTAGTATTTTATGCAACACATCAGCTTTTATAAGCCTATCTCCTATGGTGTTTCCTATGCAATAAACCATGAGAGAAGATATTACCATACCCTATGGTTTTAGCAGCAGTTTATTAAGTTCTTTAGTAAACATAATTCAGCAGGTTTAAGGATTTTGAGCGGTTATTTAGGAGTGTTTTAAAATCACTAATTTTTGAATTATTTACTAATATTGTTAATAATACAATATAAAATTATTATAGTTATTACTGTATTACTTTATTGAATTTGAATTTCGAAGACAAATTTAGAATCTGAGTCACTTTATTTGTAAAGATATGTTTGTCCCAATACTATAATACTTAGGATCAATCTGAAAACAAAAGTTGAATACTTCTGAAATGTTTTATTCCCCCACTAACACCATCATTCGCTATGTCTTATACAAACAGAAAAGCACAGACAAGCATACATATAGACATATTGCACAAACACCACCATCATCCACATGGGAATAACTACAAATAAAGATGGAAGAGGGCTCAGGAAGTAGAAATTATATACTATTTAATTTTGTTTCATGGATAAAATGTGTTTGTAGTATCTTGCATATTTTTATATAAGCCTGAGTAATCTGGCAGGCCTCATAGGTAGATACCAAATCAAGTTGATGAATTCCTGGGAAAATTCAGAAATGTCTATTGTCTGCAAAGCTGCTCTACATGGGTGTTAATCGATCAAAATCTTTAACCCTCATTTGGGTTTATTTTCATATACATAATGTAACAGAAATCTAGAGTCTCCATCTCGAGTTCGCAAACTTACAAGCAGGGTGAGGATACTGTTATCTCTTCATTAGATTTTGGGGGGGTCTCTCCACCATTCTTCATTCTCTGTATCTCCTGCCTTAACAGGTTTTGATGTTGTTGTTCAGTATTGAAGTTTTTTCACTTGAAACTTGTTTTCATCCACCTGACCTTAGCATTTTGAGCAAAAATCTTCCTCCATAATTAATCACATATGCTTTATACACATGATTGGAAACACACACATAATCTCCTTGTGTATATGGGTATGTGTGAGGTAATTTATAATAAGAAATACATATTGGGTCTGTTGTATTTCTGGTACAGAGCTCATAAAACTCATGGTTACTTCCTAACTGATCAGTGCTGCTATAAAGGTATCTTGATATTCACAACAAGCTCCTTTCAACCACACTTAAGTATTTGTTAATAAGGTGACTTTTGGATTTCTCCTAGTGATGGCAGCTGGCTGCTAAGGGAACCAACAACTTTATTAGAGGGTTGGAATTTATGTCCCAGCCTAATGAGTGGAGGGGGATGGAAGTTAAATTAATCTTCTGAATGGAGACAATTATTAAGCCAATTGTGCCTATGAAATGAAGGCTCAAACGAAAAAGACTGGAAGAGCCTCTGGGTTGTTGAATATATGGCATATTGAGTTTTAGGGAGAGTACCACACTCAGAGAGCATGGAAGCTCCTTCCCACATAACTTACCCTGTGCGTCTCTTTCATCTGGTGGTCTCTGAGTTGTATCTTTTATACTAAACCAGTAATCTAGTAAGTGAAATGTTTCTGTAAGCTATTCTAGCAAGTTAAACCAATCCAAGGAGGGGATCATAGAAATCTAATCTACAGAAGATCGATCAGAAGCACAGGGGATAACTTGGACTTGAGATTGATGCCTGAACTGGGTGGGAGCAGTTTTGTGGGACTGAGCCCTTAATATGTGGGGCTGATTAATAGTGTATTACATTTGTTGTTTCTAAACAAAGTCACTAAGTTGTGTCCAGCTCTGTGAACACATGGAATGCAGCACACCAGGCTTCCTTGTCCTTCACTGTCTCCCAGGGTTCGCTCAAACTCATGTTGACTGAGTCGATGATGTCATCCAACCATCTGATCCATACGTGACACTGGAAAACCATACTTACCTTTGACTACACAGACCTTTGTCAGCAAAAGTGATGTCTCTGCAATACAATACGCTATCTAGGTCTGTCATAGTTTCTCTTCAAAGGAGCAAGTATCTTTTAATTTCATGACTGCTTTCACCTTCTGCAGTGATTTTGGAGCCCAAGAAAACAAAATCTGTCACTGCTTCTACTTTTCCCCCACCCATTTGCCATGAAGTGATGGGACCAGATGCCAGGATATTACTTTTTTGATAGTTGAATTTTAAGCCAGCTTTTTCACTCACCTCTTTCACCTTCATCAAGAGGTTCTTTAGTTTCCCTATGCTTTCTGCCATTAGAGTAGTATCATCTGCATATATGAGGTTTATGGTAGTACATAAACAATATCATAAAAGAGTTAAACTGTAGGATACCCGGCTATTTTCAGGGTGATTTGGTGGTATGGAAAAAACACACAGGTCAAAGAAGAGTAATGAAGAAAAAATTGTTGCACTTTATTATTTTCACATAAAACAATCCAGCTTCACAAAAAATAATTTTGCAGTTTTTGAATATGAGGTAGATTGATTAGAGAACATTA
The DNA here is from genome assembly GCA_006410615.1 of Neotragus moschatus. Classification (NCBI taxonomy): domain Eukaryota; kingdom Metazoa; phylum Chordata; class Mammalia; order Artiodactyla; family Bovidae; genus Neotragus; species Neotragus moschatus. The sequence goes on along the minus strand of SJYA01000443.1, from coordinate 84,784 downwards.
TGGACTGAAAATCTGTGGAGGGGCTCCGTAAGGGAAGGATTTTTCCTTTCACTTTCTTATGCTGTCACTTTTCTCTACCAAACAGAAAAAAAGCATGAGTTAGTTATAAAACTAGGACTTTTGTTTCATTTAAAATTATCCTATTTCAGTATAATCACTTTAGTAATTTTGTTACAAAAATTTTACAGATGCTATTGTTCAGTCGCTCAGTCCTGTCTGAATTTNTCTTTTCAAGGATGTTTTTAGAGTGAACATCCTTGGAATATTGAGATACTGTCTCCTTCCTGATAAAATGGAAGATTTATTCACTGTCCATAAAATAAAGATAATGTCTCCCTCTGGGACAAAGTGTTAGCAGGTTTGCGAGAAGCTCATTATAAAGACTGGGTTCATTTTAGCTTGTAATTCCTCAGTGGTGATGCAAATACACCATGTGCAGACATAACCCACTCCCTTGTTTTCCTGTGGGAATTGGAACGTGGAGAAAAGGCGCAAGAAAATATCAGTACTCTGGCTACTACCAACACTGTAAGCAGAAAACTTTCACTTGCCCCTGACTCACGAGTCCCATGTCTTCTAGCATTCATGAAATCATGATGATATACTTTGCAAACTAGGCAGTAAAATTAAGGTTCAGATTCTTCACAGTTTTTAACAGTCAGAGATGTTATTACTATACTTTCCCCTCCAAGGTTATATATAACTTTCTAACTTTGAGCAAGAAAGTGCTTCTGAGATAATTGCAACCTGGATGGTTGCCCCCATTAATCACAAGCCTTTTCCCTTTCATTCTGAATCTTCACAATCTTCCTACCACCTACTATAAAATATAGCCCTAGTTGGAGAACCTGGTATTAAAAACTGGGAACAAACTGCTAATGCTAGTTTCTGTTGTTTCATCATTTCCTACAAGCTACATGTCAATTACCAAACTTACTATACCAATTTTCTAATTCTGTAAATTGAAGCATTTTCAATTTATCAGGAGTGTGCAGTCTTCTGAGCAGCAGTTTTCTCTCTTTGTTGGATTTTCCTCACTTCACTATAATCTCTGTTGCTTTATTTTCTACTTTACAATCTCTTAAGCTCATGCCACACAATTTTTTACTCAAAATATTTAGCTGGCCAAAAAGTTTGTTCAGATTTTCCTTACCATCTTACAGGAATATTTGAACAATAATTTTGTCCAACACAATACTCTACCTTCAGGTGCTTTAAATTTTCAAAACAGTAAAATATAGACAAGGACTGCATGCTTCTATTCATGATCTGAGCAATGGTGCAAGAATAAAGTTAGCAATACTTACTCCAAGATGTTTTATGATGAAATTTTTGTGTTTTTCATTTATTTTAATTCAGTTCTTGATATCTAATGAACAAATCTCAAAACATTATGCAAAATCATTTTGATATAACTCATTTAGTCATTTGTTTATTAGTATTTTATGCAACACATCAGCTTTTATAAGCCTATCTCCTATGGTGTTTCCTATGCAATAAACCATGAGAGAAGATATTACCATACCCTATGGTTTTAGCAGCAGTTTATTAAGTTCTTTAGTAAACATAATTCAGCAGGTTTAAGGATTTTGAGCGGTTATTTAGGAGTGTTTTAAAATCACTAATTTTTGAATTATTTACTAATATTGTTAATAATACAATATAAAATTATTATAGTTATTACTGTATTACTTTATTGAATTTGAATTTCGAAGACAAATTTAGAATCTGAGTCACTTTATTTGTAAAGATATGTTTGTCCCAATACTATAATACTTAGGATCAATCTGAAAACAAAAGTTGAATACTTCTGAAATGTTTTATTCCCCCACTAACACCATCATTCGCTATGTCTTATACAAACAGAAAAGCACAGACAAGCATACATATAGACATATTGCACAAACACCACCATCATCCACATGGGAATAACTACAAATAAAGATGGAAGAGGGCTCAGGAAGTAGAAATTATATACTATTTAATTTTGTTTCATGGATAAAATGTGTTTGTAGTATCTTGCATATTTTTATATAAGCCTGAGTAATCTGGCAGGCCTCATAGGTAGATACCAAATCAAGTTGATGAATTCCTGGGAAAATTCAGAAATGTCTATTGTCTGCAAAGCTGCTCTACATGGGTGTTAATCGATCAAAATCTTTAACCCTCATTTGGGTTTATTTTCATATACATAATGTAACAGAAATCTAGAGTCTCCATCTCGAGTTCGCAAACTTACAAGCAGGGTGAGGATACTGTTATCTCTTCATTAGATTTTGGGGGGGTCTCTCCACCATTCTTCATTCTCTGTATCTCCTGCCTTAACAGGTTTTGATGTTGTTGTTCAGTATTGAAGTTTTTTCACTTGAAACTTGTTTTCATCCACCTGACCTTAGCATTTTGAGCAAAAATCTTCCTCCATAATTAATCACATATGCTTTATACACATGATTGGAAACACACACATAATCTCCTTGTGTATATGGGTATGTGTGAGGTAATTTATAATAAGAAATACATATTGGGTCTGTTGTATTTCTGGTACAGAGCTCATAAAACTCATGGTTACTTCCTAACTGATCAGTGCTGCTATAAAGGTATCTTGATATTCACAACAAGCTCCTTTCAACCACACTTAAGTATTTGTTAATAAGGTGACTTTTGGATTTCTCCTAGTGATGGCAGCTGGCTGCTAAGGGAACCAACAACTTTATTAGAGGGTTGGAATTTATGTCCCAGCCTAATGAGTGGAGGGGGATGGAAGTTAAATTAATCTTCTGAATGGAGACAATTATTAAGCCAATTGTGCCTATGAAATGAAGGCTCAAACGAAAAAGACTGGAAGAGCCTCTGGGTTGTTGAATATATGGCATATTGAGTTTTAGGGAGAGTACCACACTCAGAGAGCATGGAAGCTCCTTCCCACATAACTTACCCTGTGCGTCTCTTTCATCTGGTGGTCTCTGAGTTGTATCTTTTATACTAAACCAGTAATCTAGTAAGTGAAATGTTTCTGTAAGCTATTCTAGCAAGTTAAACCAATCCAAGGAGGGGATCATAGAAATCTAATCTACAGAAGATCGATCAGAAGCACAGGGGATAACTTGGACTTGAGATTGATGCCTGAACTGGGTGGGAGCAGTTTTGTGGGACTGAGCCCTTAATATGTGGGGCTGATTAATAGTGTATTACATTTGTTGTTTCTAAACAAAGTCACTAAGTTGTGTCCAGCTCTGTGAACACATGGAATGCAGCACACCAGGCTTCCTTGTCCTTCACTGTCTCCCAGGGTTCGCTCAAACTCATGTTGACTGAGTCGATGATGTCATCCAACCATCTGATCCATACGTGACACTGGAAAACCATACTTACCTTTGACTACACAGACCTTTGTCAGCAAAAGTGATGTCTCTGCAATACAATACGCTATCTAGGTCTGTCATAGTTTCTCTTCAAAGGAGCAAGTATCTTTTATCTTCATGACTGCTTTCACCTTCTGCAGTGATTTTGGAGCCCAAGAAAACAAAATCTGTCACTGCTTCTACTTTTCCCCCACCCATTTGCCATGAAGTGATGGGACCAGATGCCAGGATATTACTTTTTTGATAGTTGAATTTTAAGCCAGCTTTTTCACTCACCTCTTTCACCTTCATCAAGAGGTTCTTTAGTTTCCCTATGCTTTCTGCCATTAGAGTAGTATCATCTGCATATATGAGGTTTATGGTAGTACATAAACAATATCATAAAAGAGTTAAACTGTAGGATACCCGGCTATTTTCAGGGTGATTTGGTGGTATGGAAAAAACACACAGGTCAAAGAAGAGTAATGAAGAAAAAATTGTTGCACTTTATTATTTTCACATAAAACAATCCAGCTTCACAAAAAATAATTTTGCAGTTTTTGAATATGAGGTAGATTGATTAGAGAACATTATGGACTGAAAATCTGTGGAGGGGCTCCGTAAGGGAAGGATTTTTCCTTTCACTTTCTTATGCTGTCACTTTTCTCTACCAAACAGAAAAAAAGCATGAGTTAGTTATAAAACTAGGACTTTTGTTTCATTTAAAATTATCCTATTTCAGTATAATCACTTTAGTAATTTTGTTACAAAAATTTTACAGATGCTATTGTTCAGTCGCTCAGTCCTGTCTGAATTTGACTCTGATGCTGAGAGGGATTAGGGGCAGGAGGAGAAGGGGACGACAGAGGATGAGATGGCTGGATGGCATCACTGACTTGAGGGAAGTGAGTCTGAGTGAACATGGGAATTGGTGATGGACAGGGAGGCCTGGTGTGCTGCAGTTCATGGGGTCGCAAAGAGTCGGACACGACTGAGCGACTGAACTGAACTGAACTGAACTGATGGACTGCAGCACCCCAGGCTTTCCTGTCCTTCACCATCTCCTGGAGTATGCTCAAACTCTTGTCCATTGAATTGGTGATGCCATCCAACCATCTAATTCTCTGTCACCCTCTTCTCATCTGCCTTCAATTTCTCCCAGAATCAAGGTATTTTCCAATGAGTTGGCTCTTCACATCAGGTGGCCAAAGTGTTGGAGTTTCAGCATCCGTTGTCCCAATGAACATTCAGGGGTGATTTCTTTAGAATTGACTAGTTTGATCTCCTTGCAGTCCAAAGGGCTATTAGCATTTTCTACAAAACCACAACTCGAAAGCATCAATTCCTCAGAGCTCAGCCTTCTTTATGGTCCAACCCTCACATTCGTAAATGACTACTGGAAGAAACATAACTTTGACTAGATGGACCTGTGTCGGCAAAATGATGCCTCTGCTTTTTTAATACATTGTCTAGGTTTGTCATAGCTTTTCTTCCAAGGAGCAAGCAGCTTTCAATTTCACGGCTGCAATTACCATCCAGTGATTCTGGAGCCCAAGAAAATAAAGTCTGTCACTGTTTCCATTATTTTCTCATCTATTTGCCATGAAATGATGCCACAATCTTTGTTTTTCGAATTTTGAGTTTTAAGCCAGATTTTTCATTCTCCTTTTTCACCTTCATCAAGAGGCTCTTTAGTTTTTCTTTGCCTTTACTATTTGACTGGGGTCATCTGCATATATAAGGTTATTGAAATTTCTCCCATCAATCTTGATTCCAGCGATTGCTTCATCCAACCTGGCATTTTGCATGATGTACTCTGCATATAAGTTAAATAAGCAGGGTAACAGTATGCAGCCTTGAAGTATTCCTTTACCAATTTTGAATCAGTCTATTGTTCCAGTTCTAATTGTTGCTTCTTGACCTGCATACAGATTTCTCAGGAATCAGGTGAAGTGGTCTGGTACTCCCCTCTCTTTAAGAATTTTCCAAAGTTTGTTGTAATCCACACAGTCAAAGGCTTTAACATAGTGAATGAAGCAGAAGTAGATGATTTTCTGGAATTCTTTTGCTTTTTCTATGAGCCAACAAATTTTGGCAATTTGATCTCTTGTTCCTCTGCCTTTTTAAAATCTAGTTTGTACATCTGGAAGTTCTTAGTTCACGTACTGTTGAAGCCTTGCTTGGAGAATTTTGAGCATTACCTTGCTGGCATGTGAAATGATTGTGCTGCAGTTTGAATAATTTTTGGCATTGTCCTTCTTTGAGATTGGAATGAAAATTGACCTTTTCCAGTCCTGTGGCCACTGCTGAGTTTTCCGAATTTCCTGGCACATTGAATGCAGCACTTTCACAGCATCATCTTTTAGCATTTGAAATGGCTTAGCTAGAATTTCATAACCTCCACTAGTTTTTTGCATAGTGATGCTTCCTAAGGCCCACTTAACACTCCAGGATGTCTGGCTCTAGGTGAGTGATTACACCATCGTGGTTATCCTATCTGGATCATTAAGATCATTTTTGTATAATTCTGCTGTGTATTCTTGCCACCTCTTCTTAATATTTCTGCATCTGCTAGGTCCATACTGTTTCTGTCCTTTTTTGTGCCCATCTTTGCATGAAATATTCCCTTGGTATCTCTCATTTTCTTGAAGAGATCTCTAGTATTTCCCATTCTGTTGTTTTCCTCTGTTTCTTTGCATTGTTCACTTAGGAAGGCTTTCTTCTCTCTCTTTGCTTTCTTTGGAACTCTGCATTCAGGTGGGTGTATCTTTCCTTTTCTCCTTTGCCTTTAGATTAAATGTATTTTCATTAAACACTTCCCAAGGAGAATGTCGAATTTTATTGTCTTCCTAAACTAACAAATAAAAGAAGTGGAGTCATGCACCAGGATTTGAGAAAAGATAAGGCAGAGAAGGTTATGATTCCAAAGATTCTGAATCTTACATTTAAATGATTAAAACAATATATCAGTATTCTTGGTTTCATATTTTCATGGATGAAATTACTTTTCATATTTCATTTCTTATTAGACTGATAAGCCAAGTTGCTCCCATGATTCCTCACATACTAGCTATGTGACCTAAAACTAGTTACTTTAAAACGCTCAAATTAGGTATAAGTAAAACAGGAGTAGAAGTTGTCTTTCCCTGTGTTGTAAAAAGAATTATATGGGATGATGCATGCGAATTGCTGACATAGTGTTTCTTCTAAAATAAATACTGAATAAATGTTACTTGTTGATATTTTGTTGCATGTTAACATCATTATTATTTTATTAATCATTTATTATTTTTACTAAAACAAGTAAAAAATATATTTTAATGACTACTTTGAGCATTCTGTGCTAGGCATATACTTCGCTTCACACAGGATCCTGGTAAACCCCTTCAGCCTGTCTAGTTTTTCTGAGCTTCTGACTTAGACATCTAGACTGAATTCTCTCTTGTGGTTCTTGAATCTTGCTTATGCTTTTAGAGTGAAGAATTCTGTATGATTGCTACTATCACAATCTCTCATAAATGTGCAGTTATTTCCACAAATCAGCATATCTATGCAGGTTGTCCACACAGTTTAGTAGTACACGTGCTAGAGAAAAGTGCTACATTCTTTTTGCTTTGTTTTTGTTTACTTCAGGAAACTGTGACATCCCACTTGCATCTTATTATGTTAAAAATTAGAAAATGAAATGTAAAGATACAAGACAAATAAAGAGGCTGCATTCACAGCATTGAGACAAATATTATTAGCATTTGGTTTTATTTTCTTCTACACTTATTGCTTTACCTTTTACACAATTAAGTACTGTAATAAATATAAAATATGTACATGCTGCTTTCTTTTTAAAGCTTATCTAGTTGCTTGCTGTATGTATGCAAAGCCCTAAGTGCTTAATACATATTACCCATGCTGAGTACCTAATCTATTATTTTAATAATTTTTTTAGAACATAAAGTGCATAAAACCCATAAGCATATTTTAAATAAATATTATAAAGTCAGCATCCAGGTGAAGAAGCAGAATATTGTCCACATACCAGGAACTCCACTGTGTACCTCTCTCTAATCAAATCTTTCTTGCTGTTCTCTCCCAGAGATAACTATAATCTTGAGTTTTGTCCTAGCCACTTGCTTGATTTTTCCCACTATTTTAATTTCGTTATGGATATGCAATTAGGATAGTGCCAAGCATGAAAAATAAACTGAAATTTTCCTTTAACTGCAAATCAACAAGTTAGCATACTGAATTTCACATATGTTGGCAAAAGACATGACTTATCTATCAGAGACAAAATAGTTGACTAATCACAGCAGTAGCAGTAGTCAGAGCTAGCATGTGTACAAATTTCCCAAGTGCCCTTTCCCAAAGGAAAATTTGAAGAGGGACAGATAACACCCCCACAATCAGTGGGGTAGATAACAGGAGAGGAACTCTGAGCTTAAAGAAACTATCTTTGTTATAATTTGCAGCAAATGTGCCTAGGTTTAGCATCAGAAGACATGAGGTTTAGTAAATGGGACAGTAAACGGAACTGCCTTTTGTTGGGGAGGGGTAGGGATACAGTCTATTTCCTGTTTAAAAAAAAAAATCCTTGAAAAAAAGAATCTAAATCGAAGGTAGTTGATGCTGTTGCTCAAAAATACATTCAGAAAAACATGAGCGCTCTAGATGAATTATCATCCAATAGCCAGCAACACTTGCTGAAAAGTCAGTCCTTTCTTTAACTATTAATACTTGCAAATGTATGTCTCACATCATATATTTACATAAGTTTCTGGATCAATTTTTTCCTACTGTTTTATTCATCTACCTTGCAGTATTATCACATTATCTTGACTATTATGTCTTCTTAAAAAATATTCCTAATTTTTAGTACAACTTCATTTCTAGAGAGTTACTTGTTATATATTACAAGGTAACATTTATTATATTTCACCATTCTTAGACTTAATGCTTTAAAGAATGAAAATTTTAGAGTCCTAAGTTTAAAACAGAAAGTGAGAAGACAGTACAGACATTTTCCTTATTCTCTCTGCCTTCACACAGAGACAGACCCCCATACCCCAATTATCAATATCACATACCAGAGTGGTACATTTATTACCAAGAATGAACCTACATTGACACATCCTTATCATTCAAAGGTCATAGCTTATCTTAAGATACACTCTTGTGTGATGTGTGCTTAGTTGCTCAGCCATGTCCACCTCTTTGTGACCCCATAGACTGTAGCCTACCAGGCTCCTCTGTCCATGGGGATTCTCCAGGCAAGTGTACTGGAGTGGGTTATCATGCACTCCACCAGGGGATTTTCCCAACCCAGGGACCGAACCCAGGTCTTCTGCATCGCAGTCAGATTCTTTATCATCTGAGCCACCAGGGAAGGTTCACTCTCAGTGGGTTTGGACAAATGTATAATGGCATAGGGTTATCATTACAATAATACACAGAGTATTTTCACTACCCTAAAAATCCTCTGTGCTTTATCTATTTCTCTTTGCTCCCTCCACCTCTGACAAATGCAAATCATTTTATTGTCTCCACAGCTTTACCAGAATATAATATAGTTGGAATCATATATTTCTATATAATATATAGCCTTTACAGATTGGCTTCTATTGCTTAGCAATATGCTTTTAAGGTTCCTCCATGTCTTTTCATAGTTTGATAGCTCATTTACTTTTAGCACTATTATGTCTTCTAATAAAATGTATCCAACTAAAAGCAATATCATATTATATTCATCATCATTTTTTATTAAGTCTCTCTATGTATGTTATCTTTCTAGAGTTTCTTGGCTGCTATTGAGTTGGAACTTTTATAATTCTCATGTGGACATCTTGCATAACTGCAAAAGTTATCTATATGTATACCATATTCAGATGCTATTTTAAATAGGACATTTAATTTTTGTTTGTATTTAGTTGATAGAAATAAGATGCATATTATATATATAAACATATGCATATATTTTGTTTCTATCATCTTTGTGACTTATTAATTCAAATTTTTATTCTTAGATCCTTTTATATTATATGTATCAATTAGTATAATTCAGCTCTAGTACTTTTGACTGTAGTTTTTCTTGCCTCCATACTTTTTTTAGAAGCTTGAGTAAAATGTTAAATAGAACCTGGAATAGACAATATTCTTTATTCTTAAATTCAATGGAAATGATGTCAATATTTGACAATTAAGTGAAATGTTTACTACACTATCAAGTTATATAAACTAACTTCTGTTTGCTTGCTTTTTAAGCCTTTTTAAAATCATTAATGGATACTTGATTCTACAAATTACTTTGCTACCTCTGTAGAGATGACTATGAATTCATATATAGTTTTATATTTTTAAATAGTTGATATGATGAATTAATTATCTATATCCTGTTATAAATTATATATTCAGATGGTAAAGAAACTCCCTGCAATATGGAAGGCCTGGGTTCAGTCCCTGAGTTGGGAAGATCCCATGGAGGAGGGCATGGAAACCCACTCCAGTACTCTTGCCTGGAGAATCCCATGGACAGAGGAGCCTGGTGGGCTACAGTCCATGGGATCGCAGAGTTGGACACAGCCGAGCAACAAAGCACAGCACAGCACAGCATATAAGTAACTATGGCCATGAGATATTCTTTTCCATATACTTAGGGTTTCAGTTTCCATATATTTAACAATATTGTTATATCTATATTTATTAAAATAAGTGTAATTGGTCTTCACTGTCCTTTAAATATTCTTTGGATTACATATCAAAATTATACTGGGTTAACAGTATGCATTGGAGAGTATTCTTTCTCTCAATTTCCTAGGAAAATCTGCATAAAATTAGAAATATTTATTCCCTTAATTATTTGTATAACCAACCACAGAAGAAATTTAGAATTTCATTTGTGCCTTGGCTAAAAATATGGGTTTAATCTTTTTCTATTTTTGTTGTTAGGATAAGTCAGACTTTTCATTTCTTTCTGTATCAGTTGGGTGATTTTGTGTTTGTTTTTAGTCTGTGGAATAATTTGGTGGTGAAGAGGAATCTACTTCTGAATTTCCTTATTTAAATCCCATATTTGTCATTTATTTACTACTATATTAGCTAAATTACTTAACTTTCTATGACTCAGTACTTCAACATCTATATTCTTTTTACATTGATAGTAGGAATGTACATTAGTACAAACCCCTTTGAAAACTCTCTTATAGTTCTTCTAATATTCAACTAAAGTTTTGTTTTGGAGTCCTATCTATTAGAATATATAAAGCATTTTTAATTAAGGAATTGGAAATTGAAACAACAATGGGATAGCACTTTACACCTATTAGATGGCTAAAACTAACACACACACACACACACACACACACACACACAAATACCATAGGCTAGTAAGAATGCAGAACCAAAATAATTCTATTTCTGGCGAAAATGTAAAAATGGTACACCAACTTTGGAAGACAGTTCTGCATTTTTTTTTCTTACAAATGTACACATAGCTGAATGCTAAAACCCAGCAATCATGCTCATAGGTATTTATCAAAATAAATTGAAACTTTATGTCCCCATAAAAACTTGCACCCAAATATTTGTAACAGTTTTATTCAAAATCACTTAGAAGCAACAAGGATGTTTTTTGATAGATGAATGGATTAATAAACTATGGTGTACCCATATAATGATATCATTCAGTGATGAAAAATGAGCTATTTAGCCATAATAAAACATGTATGAACCTTCAAGACACTTTGCTACATGAAAGAAGCAATGTGAACAGTCTGCAAACTATATAATTCCAATTACATAACATTCTGGAAATAGGAAAACTGTAGAGACAGTAAACAAATCAGTGATTGCCACAGGTTTAGAAGTGGATTAAATAGTTGAAATACGAACGAATTTTTAGGAGAGTAAAATTATTTTGTATGATACTACAATGTGGGTATACGATATTATGCATTGGTCAAAGCCTATAGAACTTTATAGCACAAAAAGTGAAAGCTAATGTATTCAAATTTTTAAAATCTCTCTTAAGATGTCCAGGGATCCCAGAATGAAAGCAAATTGTGACAAAGGGATTTGCTATTTCAAATGTATTAAACAACCTCACTGAAGTGGGCATGAGGAAAAGCTAATGCCCTAAGTCACTTTGGAAATGAATGGAATTATAAAACAATATGTGTGTGTTCTGTGAGAACTTTGCTCTACATAGGAAAGGGAATCATCAATGCAGTAGGTTCCCACAAAGAGAACTACTGGACTCTCTAGGTCAGCCTAGGTCAAAAGTGGGATGGCCACCAAAAGCACACTAAACAGGAACTGTAGAGGAAAATTGTTCTATTCAGAGACTTTCTCAAGGGCTGTGATTATTTTTCTACTTCTTTGTGCAATTGAGACTCCTCCTTTGGAAGTAAAAATATGCCCATTTTACAGGTGGAAAAATCTGCGCCTAGCAACTAACTACAGCTTGTTTACATGCTATTTTATTTAAATGTGTATGTGTGTATGTTCTGTGAAAATAGGTCTTCATTTTATTTCTATAGCCGTGTACAAAGCTTAGGAACATTACACGTTGAGTTTTTAACTGCACGCATTCTGTAATTCTTTCAACAAATATTTCTTAAGCCTCTACTACATGAAAGATATTATGATAGACTCCAGGAATATAAGAGTAAAGAAGAGACCTCATGAAGCATAAACTCTTAGGGACTGAATTATGCCATCCTCCACACTTACACTGAAGTTCTAACCTCTAATATGATTGTATTTGGAGGGCTTTTAAAGAGGTAATTAAGGTAAAATGAGGTCAAAAGCGTGGAGCCCTAATCCAACATGACTGGTGTCATTACAAGAAATGGAAGAAATAGCTAGTCTTGACTTGGCCGAAGAAGTGGCTTCAGGAAAAATCAGATTTATTAGCACCTTGATCTTGGATTTTCAGCCTCCATAACTGAGAAAATAAATTTCTGTTGTTAGAGCCACCTAGCTTGTGGTATTTTGTTATGACAGACCCAGCCAACTAATAGCTATACCATGATTTGGTAATTTTTCCAGTAAAATGTGAAGCCATAGAGGAGTGTAAGAAAAGAGGTAACATGATAATTTTTGTGTTCAGTAAGAAATATTCTGAAAGATTAGATTGTAGGTAAGCAAAAAGCAACATTAGAGACCAGTTAGGTTATTTAGGCAAAAAAGAATCAATATTTTATGTTGAGCAGATTTGTAAATTAGTTTTTGCTGAGAAATGGCAAATAACAGATTAAAATATAAATACTTTTCTTTAAAATTAGACCTTAATATAAGCTTAATAAAAATAATTTTGAACAATGTTTAAATTTATAATATTAATTTACATGTATGATAAAGGTCTTGATGGAAAATCTAATGATGACAAATTATTATACTTTACAAAAATAAAAAGAATAATAGGATTCAGGATGATATTGGCACAAACAAATACTTATTAAACTGTTTTATAACTTAATACTTTATATTGCAGTTATGATTAACAAGTATTTTAAAGTAAATGTAAGTTACTTCTGTTTTTCATATAAAGTTTGTGTTCCAAAGTAAAATCCATACAATATACAAATATATTCAACAATAATATATGAAATGAGTTAAAATAACTTACCACATTTGGCACATAAGTCCTCAGCAAATGATTCTGGTACATTTTATGTTTTTTCCTACACTGTATCTGTTTTGCCTTACAACTTCTTGACTTGGCCACTATACATAGACCATTTAATCTCTTCTCAAAATTGAGAGTGATAGATAACTGGTGTTCCAGGTCACAGGATAATTTGGAGAAACTGGTATTCATCTAGAACAAAATGTTTTTGAAATAAATCCAACTGTGAGGTGGAATCATGACAAATATAAATAGCAATATTTGAGAATTATAATAGATATTAATCCATCACCACTTCCTTGCTGCTGCCTCCATTCTGCAATAAAAACTTGTGGAACATTAGAAAATCAGTCGTAATGGAATAAAGTTGGTTTTGGTCTCCAACCAGCCATATGATCCTGCACTGAAAAATAAAACACTCATTATATATGAATAATCCAGATAAATGAGTCATTTGAGAATGTCAAAATTGGATTCTGAATGGTAGTCTGGCCAACAGAAAAAACATATGGTAGGTAATCATGCTATACGAAATCTTGCTATTATCTGTCCACAACCCTTCTTTCCTTTCTTAGAGGAGTCAGGACTAAATATCATTAAGAGCTTCTGATAGCATCAGGTTTTGCTTTCTGGGCAATGGAAAATTAGATTATCCATAAGAGATAACAGATAAATCTTACCTATAAATCCAACTAACACTGACAGATAATTGTAAGAATAGCCCCTAGATTATAATTATAGAATTCGAGCATAATTTTATTTGTTTTAGGACCTGATCATTTACATGACTCATGCAGAAATTGTATGTGGCGGGGGGCGGGGGGCAAATATAATTTAGACTACAAACTTGTCTCAGTTATAAAAGTATTTGCCTGAGTTCCATTAAACTGTTCTTTAAACCAATACCAATCTCTTAAATATCTTGCATTATTAATAAACTGGGTGTGTGTATACATATGCATTTGCATGTGCATGCCAGGATAAAAGGAAAACATTTGCTTTCCTACCAAAATTACATATCTACAGAAATTCTAATTCTTGTAATCCTGTAAATTCAGCTTTGACTCTCTGCCTGTTGCTCATCTCCTCATGTGTATAAATCCTAATTGTCATAGACCACAAAAAATTCTTCCTTATACTCCAAGAAAAAAATATTGAGCTTACATGTCACTTATACTGAATGATATATTCTTTTATCTACAACACTTAAATAATAATAATAAAATAGAAATTAATCTCCTGGACAGCTCAAGTCCAGTCATTATATCTAGAGAAATTGAGAGAAGGAGACTAAGCACTGAGGGCACAAAAAGTACTGAAATGACTTGAGATCAGGTGCATGAAGCTAAATTCTTCAATCAGTAGCATACATAGTCCACCTGATTATTCTGCACTGTTTCTTTTGGGGCTGCACTGTGTGGTTTATGTGATCTGAGTTCCTGACTAGGGACTGAGCCTGTGCCCTCTTCAGTGGAAGAGTGGAGTCCTAACCACTGGAGTGTCAGGGAAGTCCTCGAGGATCCAATTATTCTGAAGAAAATCTTAGAAATGGCATATTATTCAGTCCCCTACTTTGCAAGAGCTGGGTTGGAATCCAAGAAAAGAGATCTAGTTTTGGTCCTTCATCATTTAGTGGCTAAAACTTAATAAGAATTGAGGTCTCCTATCCTCTCTTTCAGTTTCCATTCAAGTTATAATTATCATTTAACTTAAAAATACTGATGTGAAATTAACTACATCCAGGATGAACTTGATTTTTCCTTCATTCCTTATCATGAGGTTTTCCCCCTATATGTAGTCATTTTCTATTTTTTTTAATATATAAAACTGTTTATTTATATACATGGAAAATGTCCTGAAATGCAAGAAAAATGACTTATTCTAAATGTACAAAGTTTCATGAACAATTGACAAAAGTGACAGAAACACAAAAATATAGATTGATAGAAACAGTAATTTCATTGGTATTATATAAACCCAGCCTAGGTATCTGGAATACTTATTAGATCAGAAATGTTTTGTGATTAAGAAAGTTGATTGTACACTAAAGTTTTCTTCCTTAAGTCTTTTTCTTTTTTTCTTGTAGACATTAGTTAGTAAGCCCAGCTCAAGTAACATTCTGAGACAGAAGAGACAAAAATCTAGGTTAAACTTACTAGAAGGTTAACGGGTTTATACACTGGAAAAGATGAATCTGATGTACGTTTCCCATGCCAGACTGGGTGCAACTGAAGCTGGCAACTCAGAAATGCCAAGAAGCAAAGGCACAAACAAAAGTCTGCTCCTGCTAGCCAAAGTACCCAAAAAGAAATAGATTGAAAGCTTTCAGACCATATTGTTCTAATCTGGCCAAATACTACCAAAATAATCACCACTCCACCCCACTTTAGCCAGTAAAGGCCCATGAGGAAACTAAACTTCTAGTCTCAACATGCTCTTCCCAAATGTCCTTCCCTGTCTGGGTGAGGAAGAGATAGTGGTGGACTGGACTAGAGGAGACAAGATTTTCATCCCCAATGCCAAAGAATGCTCAAACTACCACAAAATTGTATTCAATTTACATGCTAGTAAAGTAATGCTCAAAATTCTGCAAGCCAGGCTTCAGCAATACGTGAACCGTGAACTTCCAGATGTTCACGGTTTTTGTTTCTGCCTTTTCTAAAACCAGCTGGTTTTAGAAAAGGCAGAGGAACCAGAGATCAAACGGCCAACATCTGCTGGATCATGGAAAAAGCAAAAGAGTTCCAGAAAAACATCTATTTCTGCTATATTGGCTATGCCAAAGCCTTTTACTGTGTGGATCACAATAAACTGTGGAAAATTCTGAAAGAGATAGGAACACCAGACCACCTGATCTGCCTCTTGANCAGCTGGTTTTAGAAAAGGCAGAGGAACCAGAGATCAAACGGCCAACATCTGCTGGATCATGGAAAAAGCAAAAGAGTTCCAGAAAAACATCTATTTCTGCTATATTGGCTATGCCAAAGCCTTTTACTGTGTGGATCACAATAAACTGTGGAAAATTCTGAAAGAGATAGGAACACCAGACCACCTGATCTGCCTCTTGAGAAACCTATATGCAGGTCAGGAAGCAACAATCAGAACTGGACATGGAATAACAGACTGGTTCCAAATAGGAAAAGGAGTACGTCAAGNGGGACGACAGAAGATGAGATGACTGGATGGCATCACTGACTCAATGGACATGAGTCTGAGTGAAATCCAGGAGTTGGTGATGGACAGGAGGCCTGGTGTTCTGCGATTCATGGGGTTGCAAAGAGTCGGACATGACTGAGTGACTGAACTGAACTGAACTGAGGCACTGGTGACATACCCTGCCCCGCCCTGTTATAGTGGCATCAGAGGAGGCCTCCTGGATGGTCAGAAATTTCACTATCATGCTCCCATGGTGGTGTCCATGGAGGCCATGCTCCCCTTCTAGGCAGTATAATCAGTGGAGAACTAGTAGAAATCTGAAATTCCATATCAACTCTTCCTTCTGAGTGGGGACATAGATTTCTACCCTGATCTGGCGCTAAAGATATGGTACAAACCTTTTTCCAATGCGAAGGTGACAGAGAAAGACTACTAAAACATGATTTAAATAATTTCCAGAGGCTCATAATACTGAAGTAGTCAATTTTCAATTAAAATAATCATTCCTTAATGAACCAGAAAAACTTCAACTTGGGTGAAAAAAAGAAATCAACTAATATCAACTCCAAGATGACATAGATGTAAGAATTATCTGAAATAGATTTTAAAGCAGTTATCATTTTAAAAAATCTATCATAAGTGTTTAAAGTTGCATTTCAAGATGGCAGAGTAGAAGGATGTGCGCTCATCTTCTCCTGCAAGAACTACAAAATTACAACTCACTGCTGAACAACTCTCCACAGGAGAATGTTGGATCCCACCAAAAAAAGATACCCCACATCCAAGGGCAAAGGAGAAGCCCCAGCAAGATGGTAGATGGGGTGAAATTGTGTTTAGAATCAAACCCTATAGCCACCAGAGACTCTTAGGGGCTCAAAAAAACCTTGTGTGCACTAGGACCCAGAGACCCCACAGAGACTGAGCCAGAACTGTGTTTGAGTGTCTCCTGTGGAGGCTCGGGTCAGCAGTGGACTGCTGCAGGGACAGGGGCTCTGGGTGCAGTAGACCTGGGCATGGCATAAGCCCTCTTGGAGGAGGTCGCCATTAACCCCACCATAGCAGCACCAGAACTTAGACAGGACTGGGAGAACAGACTCTTGGAGGGCACAAACAAAACCTTGTGCACACCAAGACCAAGGAGAAAAGAGCAGTGACCCCACAAGAGACTGACCCAGAACTGCCTGTGATATCCAGGAGTCTCAGGTGGAGGTGTGGGTTGGCAGTGGCCTGCTGCAGGGTTGGGAGCATTGAGTGCAGCAGTGCCTGCATAGGACATTTTGAAGGAGGTCTCCATTAACTTTATGACCTCCACCATAGTTTGGCCTCAGGTCAAACAACAGGGAGGGAACATAGCCCTGCCATTCAACAGAAAATTGGATTAAAGATTTACTGAGCATGGCCCTGGCCTTAAGAACAAGACCCAGTTTCCCCCTAAGTCAGTCTCTCCCATCAGGAAGCTTCCATAAGCCTCTTTTCGTTCTCCACAGGAGAGCTGCTGCTGCCAAGCACTTCAGTCGTGTCTGACTCTGTTCAGCCCCATAGATGGCAGTCCATCAGGCTCCATAGTCCCTGGGATTCTCCAGGCAAGAACACTGGAGCGGGTTTCCATTTCTTTCTCCAATGCATTAAAGTGAAAAGTGAAAGTGAAGTCACTCAGTCATGTCCGACTCTTAGCGACCCCAAGGACTGCAGCCTACCTGGCTCCTCCGTCCATGGGATTTTCCAGCAAGAGTACTGGAGTGGGATGCCATTGCCTTCTCCCCATCAGAGAGCAGATAGAATGAAAACCATAAACATAAACCATAAACAGAAAACAAACCAATCTGATCACATGGACCACACCCTCGTCTAACTCAATGAAACTATGAGCCATGCCAGGTAGGACCACCCAAGATGGACAGGTCATGGTGGAGAGGTTTGACAGAATGTGGTCCACTGGAGAAGGGAATGCCAAACCATTTCAGTATTTGTGCCTCGAGAACCCCATGAATAGTATGAAAAGGCAGAAAGATAGGACACTGAAAGATGAACTCCCAGGTCCATAGGTGCCCAATATGCTACAGGAGATCAGTGGACATTTCATTCCAGAAAAAGTGAAGAGACAGAGCCAAAGCAAAAACAACACCCAGTTGTAGATGTAATGGGTGATGGAAGTAAAGTCCAATGCTGTAAAGAGCAGTATTGCATAGGAACCTGGAATATCAGGTCCATGAATCAAGGTAAATTGGAAGTGATCAAACAGGAGATTGCAAGAGTGAACATTGGCATTTTTGGAATCAGTGAACCAAATTGACTGGAATGGCTGAATTTAACACAGATGACCATTATATTTAATACCAAGGACAAGAATTCCTTAGAAGAAGTGAAGTAGCCACTGTAGTCAACGAAAGAGTTTGAAATGCAGTACTTGGATGCAGCCTCAAAAATGACAGAATGATCTCTGTTCGTTTACAAGGCAAACCATTCAATATCACGGTAATCCAAGTCTATGCCCCAACCAGTAATGCTGAAGAAGCTAAAGTTAAATGGTTCTATGAAGACCTACAAGAGCTTCTAGAACTAACACCCAAAGAGTATTTCCTTTTCATTATAGGGGACTGGAATTCAAAAATAGGAAGTCAAGAGATACTAGAAGTAATGGGCAAATTTGGCCTTGGAGTACAAAATGAAGTAGGTCAAAGGCTAACAGAGTTTTGCCAAGAGAACACACTGGTCATAGCAAACACCCTCTTCTAACAATACAAGAGAAGATTCTACACATGGACATCACCAGATGGTCAACATCAAAATCAGACTGATATGTTCTTCTCAGCTCTATACAGTCAACAAAAACAAGACTGGGAGCTGACTGTGGCTCAAATCATGAACTCCTTATTGCAAAATTCAAACTTAAATTGAAGAAAGTAGGGAAAACCACTACACCATTCAGGTCTGACCTAAATCAAAACTCTTATGATTATACAGTGGAAATGAGAAAACTGACAAATAGATTCAAAAGATAAGATCTGATAGACTGCCTAAAGAACTACAGACAGTTTCCTGAGATTATACAGGAAGCAGTGATCAAGACTATCCCCAAGAAAAAGAAATGCAAAAAGGCAAAATGATTGTCTGAGCAGGCCTTACAAATAGCTAAGGAAAGAAAAGACACAAAAGGCAAAGGAGAAAAGAAAATATATGCCTACTTGCATGAAAAGTTCCATTTAATAGCAAGGAAAGATAAGAAAGCCTTCCTCAGTGATCAATGTAAAGAAATAGAGGAAAACAGTAGAACAGGAAAGACGAGAGATCTCCTCAAGAATATTAGAAATACCAAGGGAACCTTTCATGTAAGCATGGGCACAATAAAGGACAGAAATGGGATGGACCTAACAGAAGCAGAAAATATTAAGAAGAGGAGGCAAGAATACACAAAAGAACTTAAAAAAAGATCTTCATGACCCAGATAGTCACAATGGTGTGATCACTCATCTAGAGCCAGACATCCTGGAATGCGAAGTCAAGTTGACCTCAGGAAGCATCACTACAAACAAAGCTAGTGGAAGTGATGGAATTCCAGATGAGCTATTTCAAATCCTGAAACATGATGCTGTGAAAGTGCTATGCTCAATATGCCAGCAAATTTGGAAAACTCAGCTGTGGCCACAGGACTAGAAAAGGTCAGTTTTCATTCCAATTCCAAAGAAAGGCAATGCCAAAGAATGTTCAAACTACCACACAATTGCACTTATCTCGAATGTTAGTAAAGTAATGCTCAAAATTCTCCAAGCCAGACTTCAACAGTACATGAACCATGAACTTCCATATGTTCAAGCTGGATCATCAAAAAAGCAAAAGAGTTCCAGAAAGACATCTACTTATGCTTTATTGATTCTGCCAAAGCCTTCGACTGTGTGAAACACAACAAAATGTGGAGAATTCCTCAAGAAATGGTTAATAGCAGACCACCTGCCCTGCCTCCTGAGAAATCTGTATGCAGGTCAAGAAGCAACAGAACTGGACATGGAACAGACTGGTTCCAAATAGGAAAAGGAGTACATCAAGAATATATATTGTCAACCTGCTTATTTAACTTATATGCAGAATATATCATGAGAAATGCTGGACTGGACGCAGCAAAAGCTGGAATCAAGATTGTTGGGAGAAATATCAATAATGCCAGATAAGCAGATGATACCATACTTATGGAAGAAAGTGAAGAACTAAAGAGCCTCTTGATGAAAGTGAAAAAGTGGATTGAAAAAGTTAACTTAAAACTCAACATTCAGAAAATGAAAACGGGATCTGGTCCCATCACTTCATGGAAAAATAAATGGGGAAATAATGAAAACAGTGACAGACTTTTTTTTTTTTTTTTTTTTGGCAGGGGTGTACGGGGAGCTCTAAATTCACTGCAGATGGTGACTGCAGCCATGAAATTAAAAGATGCTTGCTACTTGGAAGAAAAGTTATTACCAACCGAGATAGCACATTAATAAGCAGAGATATTACTTTGCCAACAAACGTCCTTCTAGTCAAAGCTATGGTTTGTCCAGTAGTCATGCATGGATGTGAGAGTTGGACTATAAAGAAAGCTAAGTGTTGGAGAATTGATGCTTTTGAATTGTGCTGTTGGAGAAGACTTTTGAGAATCCCTTGGACTGCAAGCAGATTCAACCAGTCCATCCTAAAGGAAATCAGTCCTGAATATTCATTGGAAGGACTGATACTGAAGCTCAAACTCCCATACTTTGGCCACCTGATGCGAAGTACTGACTCACTGTAAAAGACTCTGATGCTGGGAAAAATTGAAGGTGGGAGAAGGGGATAACAGAGGATGAGATGGTTGCATTGTATCATTGACCCTATGGACATGAGTTTGAGTAAGCTCCAGTAATTGGTGATGGACAAAGAAGCCTGGCATGCTGCAGTCCATGGGTTCGCAAAGAATCAGATATGATTGAGAGACAGAACTGACTGAATTGCTTAAAGCAGCTATCATAAAAATGAGGAACATGCTGGAAATAAATGGAAAAAAGTCTCAACAAAGAAACAGAAGATACAAAGAAGAACTAAAATGAAATTTTATTTTAAATTTTATTTATTAATAAAGCTGAGGGTGGGGTGCTGTGCCACATGCAGATGTTCTTAGTTCTCCAAACAGGGATTGAACCTGTGAGCTCAGCATTGAATACGCAGAGTCCTAACCACTAGCCCACCAGGGAATTTCCTAAAATGAGATTTTAGAATTGAAAAATGCAATACCAAAATTGAAAAATCAAAGAGTGAGTTCAGTGGAAGAATGGAGAGGACATAGGAAAGAATCAACAAATTCAAATGCAGGACAGAAATTATCTAGTCTGTTCAACAAAGAGAAAATACACTGTTAAACGAACAAAACAAAAATACAAAGCATATCCTTAGGGACTTGGACTGTAACAAAAGATATAACATTTATGCCATTGAGGGGGAGGATCTCAGAAACAAAGGATAAAGACAATTATATGGAAAAAATATTTGAAAAAATAATGACTGGTGATATCTCAAATTCAGCATAAGATATAAACTTATCAGTGCAAGAGGCTTCAGTTCAGTTCAGTTACTCAGTCATCTCTGACTCTTTGTGACCCCATGAATCACAGCACACCAGGCCTCCCTGTCCATCACCAACCCCAGAGTTCACTCAAACTTACGTCCACTGAGTCGGTGATACCATCCAGCCATCTCATTCTCTGTCGTCCCCTTCTCCTCCTGCCCCCAATCCCTCCCAGCAATGAGTCAACTCTTTGCATGAGGTGGCCAAAGTACTGGAGTTTCAGCTTTAGCATCATTCCTTCCAAAGAAATCCCAGGGTTGATCTCCTTCAGAATGGACTGGTTGGATTTCCTTGCAGTCCAAGGGACTCTCAAGAGTCTTCTCCAACACCACAGTTCAAAAGCATCAATTTTTCAGTGCTCAGCTTTCTTCACAGTCCATCTCTCACATCCATACATGACCACTGGAAAAACCATAGCCTTGACTAGATGGACCTTTGTTGGTAAAGTAATGTCTCTGCTTTTGAATATGCTATCTAGGTTGGTCATAACTTTTCTTCCAAGGAGTAAGTGTCTTTTAACTTCATGGCTGCAATCACCATCTGCAGTGAATTTGGAGCCCCCAAAAATAAAGTCTGACACTGTTTCCACTGTTTCCCCATCTATTTCCCATGAAGTGATGGGACCGGATGCCATGATCTTTGTTTTCTGAATGTTGAGCTTTATTAGCAAACCCCAAACAGATCAAGCCCCATAGAAGACAAACCACAGTAAAACTTTCAAAAACTAAAACAAAATGAATTATTTTTAATGTATCCCATGAAAAATAACACTTTGCCTGTAGGAGAAAAACAATTTGAATGAAATCAGATATCTCCTCAGAAACCATGGAGTCCTGAAACAAGTGGCAAATTTTTCAAGTGCTAGAGAATTGTCAACTCAGAATTCTATCACCAGCAAAAATATACTTCAGGAATAAAGATAAAATCAAGATATTCTCAGATGAAGAAAAAATAAGAGTTTATTTCCATCAACAACACAAAGAACAATACAAAGAACAAATACATGTGTAAATATAATAAACTTTCATTCTCATATTTTGTTTTCTAAATTCTATTTATTGTTGAAGTAAAACTTATCATCTGATGTCACTCTCAATATATGAAGAGGAAATACTCAAGGCAGTTATACTATAAATGGGGAGACTGAATGGATTTAAAGAGAGACAAGGTTTCTGCACTTAGCTTACAATGGTAACATGTTGAAATTAGTAGACTGTGACAAGTTTGCCATATAAAGTGTAACATCCCAAATAACCACTAAAATGCTATACAAATAACCTAAAATGTATTATACTAAATCAAAATGCAATTCTAAAAAATGCAAAATAACCCACTTTAAGGCAGGAAAAAGTAAACAGAAACTACAAACAGAAAAATCAAACACAAAACAAAAACAAAACCAAAAAGTAGTAGAATGTATCTTGATTCATACATAAGGAAATTAAATGTAAATGGTGTAAATGCATCAATTAAACAATGTAGATTAATAGTGTGGATTAAAACAAAAATGACCCAACTATATATAGTCTGTAAGAAAGTCACCTTGAATGTAATAATATAGGTTTGTTGAAGGAAAAAGAAAAAAAATATGTCATGAAAACATGAACCAAACAAAAGAAGAAGGGGCTCTCTCTATTCAAATGAAATAGACATAAGAGCAAAGAAAATCACCAGGGACAGAGAGACAGAAGAAACATTGTTTAAGGAGAAAAGTGGCAATCCATTAAGAAAATATAGCAATTCCAACAACATAATTCTAAAACGCATTTAGAAAAAAGAAAAATGACTTGGTCAGTATTTGAAACACAATCATATAATCCTCCATATGAATAGACTACAAAAAAAAAATCACTAGACATCAACTGATGCAGAAAAAGCAATCAACAAAACTGAACAACCACTTGTGATACTGCACAAAACTGAGAATAGCATAAAACTTCCTCAATTTGATACAGAATATTTACTAAAAAGATGCTATAGCTAATGTGGTAAAAGACTGATGCTTTTACCCAAAGATTGGGACTAAGAGGAGGATGTCCACATGCACTACTGCAACTCAACATAGTACTGGAAGTCCTAGTCATCATAATAACGCAAAAAATAAAATAAAATAAAATGAAAGATATACAGACTGAATATAAAGAAAAAAGCTGAAAATTGTCCCTATTGTAGATAAAATAACAGTCTATATTGAAAATTTCAAGAAAAAACAAATTTCTTAGAATAAGTGAGTTCAGTTACAGCATTGTTGTTCGGTCATCCATTTGTGTCTGATTCTTTGCAACTCCATGGACTTCAGCATGCCAGGCCTCTCTGGCCCTCACCACTTCCCAAAATTTGCCCAAGTTATTGTCTTTTGCACTGGTAATGCCATCCAGCCATCTCATCCTGTGATGTCTTCTTCTTTTGCCCTCAATCTTTCCCAACATCAGGGACTTTTCCAATTAGTCAGCTGTTCACATCAGATGACCAAAATACTAGAGTTTCAGCTTCAAAATCAGTCCTTCCAAGGAGTATTCAGGGTTTATTTCCCTTAAGACTGACTGGTTTGACCTTCCTGCTGCCCAAGGGACTCTCAAGAGTCTTCTCCAGCACCTCAGATCAAAGACATCAATTCTTCAGCATTCTGCCATCTTTACAGTCCCAGTCTCACAACTGTATGTGACCATTGGGAAGACTATAGCCTTGACTCTATGGACCTTTGTCGGCAAAGTAATGTCTCTGCTTTTTAATACATTGTCTAGGTTTGTCACAGCTTTCCTCCCAAGAAGCAGTAATCTTCTGATTTCATGGCTATAGTCACCAGCAACAGTGATTCTAGAGCTCAAGAAAAGGAAACATGTCACTACTTCCACCCTTTCCCCCTCTATTTGCCATGAAGTAATGGGGCCAGATGCCATGATCTTAGCTTTTTTAATACTTAGTTTTAAGCCATTGCTTTCACTCTCCTTCTTCACCCCCATCAAGAGGCTCTTCAGTTCCTCTTCATGAAGGGAAGAGGAATAGTTATACCATACAAGGTCAAAATTTAAACAAATCAATTGTATTTCTATATACTATGAATGGATATATGGAAACTGAAATTAAATATGCAATGTCACGTAAAATTGTTTAAAATAAAAGTAACATACTTAGATTACAAAGAACTTGTTTGCTGACAACTAGCCAATGTTGTTGCAAGAACTCAAAGAAATTCTAAAGGATGGAGAGATGTACCATGTTCATGGACTGAAAGTCTCTACATAGTAAAAAGATCAAGTCCCCCAAATTCTCACCAGAATCTTAAAAATCATTTGTGTATATCTGCAAATTATTCCAAAATGTATTAATATATAAGAAGGCAAAGGAGCTAGAATAGCTAAAATAATTTTGATAAAAAAGAATAAAGTGAGAGAGGTGCTTCATCTGAAGACTTAACAGCTATAATAACAATAATGGTGGAGGGATAGACACAGATCAGTTGAACAAAACTGAGAATCCAGAAACAGATTGATTTTTTTTTAAGTGCAAAAATAATCCAATGCAGAAAGTATATTCTTTTTAACAAATGTTGAGTAATTTAAGTAAATTTGAATAACTTAATATCTGTAAGCAAAATTTTTTTTAAAAAGGGTCTTAACTTTAGCCTCACAGCTTGTATAACTATTGACCTGAATCACACATTTAGACAGAAATCCAAAAACTTTTAGAAGGACACATAGTAGAAAATATATAGGACCTAGTGCTTGGTAAGAGTTCCTAGCTATAATACCACAAGAAGGATCCATAAAATATGAAAAATAATAATAAACTAAACTTCATTAAAATAAAAAAAACTTTTGCTTTAAGAAAATCTTTATGATTAAGATTAAAAGTATAGTGATTGTGATGCTCCCTTTGTCTAGTCCCTTCAGTCTACGAGTAAAACATTGATAATTCGACAAAAGTACCTCTGTCCCAAACACCAGGACACCAGAGAACTGCACACATCTAAACACATAAGGGTGAGTGGGTTGGAACATATACTGGAGGGGTAAACCTGGGAACAGAGGAGGTGGTGTACGTGATCCTAGACCCCCTAACACAAAGGTTAAGTTCACAGCCTCAGGGAATCTAACAGCATCATGGGAGACACTGCACATGTTAGCCTCCTGGCCCCAGGGAATCAGAGAGCAGTGGCAGTGTGGCCTCTGACCCCGTCACTCCAGTTGTGGTGGTGTCTGTGACTCGTCCTCCCAACCTACAGTGGTGGCACCCCAAAACTAGACAACCCTGGCCACAGAAGGGACACTTGCAACCCCAGCTTCACCCTCAGTCTTCCCTTTCCCCTGTGGCAGTTGTTGCTTGTTCAGTTGCTCAGTCATTTCTGACTCTTTATGGCCCTATGATTGCAGCACACGAGGCTTCCCTGTCTTTCACTGTCTCCTGGAATTTGCTCAAACTGATGTCCATTGAGTCAGTGATGCCATCCAACCATCTCGTCCTCTATCGTTCCTTCTCCTGTGGCAGTGGAGTCTGCTGTCCAGAAAACCCTAGATATGGTGGAGACACCCACCACTCCTGTCCCCAAAAGATGTCATGAGCTGTGCCAGTGACACCGAAGTGCCAATAATTCCAAAGGCGCAGCGACAAGGGCATCAGTTGGCACCTCTGACAGATGCATAGAGGGAGGAAAGTGCCTCCTCGCAAGAATAACCAGTGGAAGCACAGGTAGGAGAAACTAAAAACTTGTACTATAGTGACACCTGCTGGAAAACAAAGAAAGGCCTCTAACTACTAACCTGTTAAACCTTTAGAATCAAGTGAAAAAAAGAAAAGCTTTGCCTCAAGAAGAAAGGTGCTCATTAGAAGTGTGTGTTAGTCACTCAGTTGAGTCCGACTGTTTGCAACCCCATGGACTATAGCCTGCCAGGCTCCCCTGTCCATGGTGTTTTCCAGGCAAGAATACTGGAGTGGGTTGCCATTCCCTTCACCAAGTGTATTAGCCGAAAGGTACTCACTGTTTCAAATGCACCAACAGAGTAACATCTCATCAAGGACCATGAAGAAAGACAGTAGCACAAAAGAAAATTGTAATTCCCCAGAAATTGAATTTCAAGTCGCTGAATATTGTAATCTACCGACAGAGAACTCAAAATAGCCGTCATAGAAATTAATGAGCTAAAAGATCATTGAGAAAGTTAGAACCATACACTGAGGAATATAATGAATAAACAAAAAGAATACTTCACCAAAGAGACAAAAACTCTAAAAAGAATAAAGATGAAATTATACAGCTGAAGAACTCAATAAACAAAATGAAGAATGAATTAGAAAGCATTAATAATAGGGCCGACTGCGTAGAAGAGAGAATTAGTTAGCTTGAATATAGAAATCTAGAAATGATACAGCTGGAAAAGAGAGAATTAATACCTAAAAAGAGAAGAGACATAACATATTATGTATAAAGTAAGTTACAAAGCTACACTGTACAACACAGAAAAGATAGCCAATAATTTATAACTATAAAGAATATAAACTTTAAATTTTAAAATAAAAATAAAAAAGGAAGAAATTCTTCAAAAAATGCTGACTCTATTAGAAAGGGCAACATTAGTACATTGAGAGTACCAGGAGATGAGAGGGAGGAAAGAGTCAAAGAGTTTATAAAGAAATAATAGCTGAGACCTTCTGAAACCTCAAGAAGGAACTGGATACAAGTTCATGAAGCTAAGAAAATTCCTCATTATCTCAATGCAAGAAAAAAAAAGTTCCAAGATACATTATGTTAAAACTGTCAAACATTAATGACAAAGAAACAATTTTAAAGGCAGTCAGAGGATAAAGGATAGTAATCTACAAAGGAATTCCTATTAGGTTATCAGCAGTTTTCTCAGAAGTAACACTATAAACCAGAAGAGAGAGAACTGACATACTCAATGTACTGAAAGATAACTGTCAGACAAAAATATTCTATAGAACAAAGATATTGTTTATGTATGAAGGAGAAATAAAGGTTTCCCCAGGCAAACAAAAGCTATGGGGAGTTCATCAACACTTGATGAGATGTGATGAAAGGAGCTTTTCTACGGGAAACAAAAGGTGAAAGCACACAAAACTTTGAAGAAGATGAATAGACAGAATCAGAACTTTACAACTTCACAACTTTATATCAGAATAAGTTTTTAAACATCTATTTATAGCATAAAGTTTAAAGGGAAAATTAAGTAAAAATAACACAATTGTTATGAACTTACAATATAAAAAGGAATAACTTGAGACAAAAAAGCATAAACAGAAGAGGAAAAGAATAAAACTCATATAGACAAATGAAGAGAAGAGGCTATCAGCAAAAATAGGATTATTTCATCTGAGATGTTTTATATAAAGCTCATGGGGCCAAAAAAACATAAATCATAATCTAGAGGAGAATTACAAAACATAAAGAAGAGGAAACTGAGATCAGTCTTGTAAAAAACATCAAACTGATAGTTATGATGACAGAAACACAATGAAGAAGAGACAATGGAGATATAGAGCAATGAGAAAAAGAAAAAATGGCAGAACCAAGTTCTCATGTATCAATGACAAGGAAACTTAATTAATTAACTGAAAGACAAAGAAGAGCTGGGTTGATTAAAAACAAAGACCTAATTATATGCTGCCTATCAAAGACTCACCTCCACTCTAAAGAAAAACATAAGCTGAAAGTGAAGGGATAGAAAATGATACTTCAAGCAAATGGCACACAAAAGAAAGTGGGCGTAGCCACACTCATTTCAGGAAAAAATATACTTCGAGCCAAAAAGGTAACAAGAGACAAAGATGGACATAATATAATGATAAAGGGGACAATTCATCAAGAAGACATAATAGTTATTAATATGCCTTATTCAGTTCAGTTCAGTTCAGTTCAGTCGCTCAGTCATGTCCGACTCTTTGCAACCCAAAATCGCAGCATGCCAGGCCTCCCGGTCCATCACCAACTCCCAGAGTGCACTCAGACTCACGTCCATCGAGTCCGTGATGCCATCCAGCCATCTCATCCTCTGTCGTCCCCTNGGGATGATTCGGGAGAATGGCATTGAAACATGTATACTATCATGTAAGAAATGAATCACCAGTCTATGTTCAATACAGGATACAGGATGCTTGGGGCTGGTACACGGGGATGATCCAGAGAGATGATATGGTGTGGGAGGTGGGAGGAGGGTTCAGGATTGGGAACTCATGTACACTCGTGGCAGATTCATGTCAATGTATGGCAAAACCAAGACAGTATTGTAAAGTAAAATAAAGTAAAAATTAAAAAAAAAGTTTACAGACCATAAAAAAAAAAAAAGAATACTGTAATGGAGTTTCATGCCCTCGTCTAGGGGATCTTCCCAATCCAGGGATTGAACCCAGGTCTCTCACATTGTAGGCAAATTATTTACCATCTAAGCCACCAGGGAAGCCCCAAAATATTGGAGTGGGTAGCCTATCCCTTGTCCAGGGGATCTTCCCCACCCAGGAATCAAGCCGGGATCTCCTGCATGGCAGGTGGATTCTTTACCTACTGAGCTATCAGGTAAGCACATACAAATATAATGAAATTCTGTCATATAGTCACAATATAGATGAAATCTTGGCATTTGCAACAACATAGATGGGCCTAGACTAGTACTATGCTAAATGAAATAAGTCATACAGAAAAGACAAATACCACATGGTTTCAGTCATAGGTGGAATTAAAAAAAAAAGCTAAATTAAAAACAAATATATATATATACAGAGAACAGAATAGTGGTTACCAGAAGGTAAGGGACGTGGTGGGAGGGAAAATAAATAACTGGGGTCAACTTCATGCTGATGGATGGAAATCCTTGGATGATAAACACACTGTAGTGTACAGAGAGGTCAAAATATAATACTTATACATATGACTTCCCTGGTGGCTCAGACGGTAAAGCGTCTGCTTACAATGTGGGAGACCCCGGGTTCAATCCCTTGGTCGGGATGATCCCCTAGAGAAGGAAATGGCAACCCTAAACATACACTATTGTAAGCCAATTAAGAAAATGGAAACAAAAAGAAAGAAAAATATATTCTGGGAGAAACATTTGCAAACCATATTATCTGATACAGGATTCATATATAGAATATACTAAAAAAAAAATCAAAGTTAACAGTAAAAAAGCAAAGAGATTCAATTAGAAAATGGGCAAAAGACATGAAGAGACATTTTACTGAAAATATTACAAGGGTGGTAAACAAGTACATGAAAAGACAGCCAACTTTGTTAGTCATTAGGAAATCACAAATGAAAACCACAATGAATGGAATGTGAAATGAAAATCACTATACGCTTATTAGAAGAGCAAGAATAAAAACTAATGACAATACAGAATCTGTGAGGATATAGAGAAACTGGATTTCTCATATAGTATTGTGGCAATGTAATACAGTACAGCCACAGTGCAATACAGTTTGGAAGTATCTTTAAAGAAAAAAAAACAGACATTTACCACGTGACCTCACAATCACATTTCTGATTAATTATTCCAGAAAAATGAAACTAAGTCACCCAAAAAGCCTGGACATGATTATTCATAGTGGCTATATTTGTAATCTCCCAAAATTGGTGATAACCGAAATGTCCTAAAATAGCTGAATGGTTAAACAAATTATAGTGCAACATTCCATGACTAGTCAGCACTAAGAGGAAGAAACTATTGATACAAGAAGTAATTTGGATCCATCTCAAGGGCATTACACTGTATAAATAAAAGTCATCTTCAAAAGGACACATCCTACATGAGTCTATGTGTATAACATTTTCAAATTGATAAAATAATAGCAATGGAGAGAAATTCAGTGGTGGTTCAAATTCTAGAGGTGACTGAGTGACTGGTGTTGATAAGGTAATGAGGCCATCTGAAAGATAAAGATGATCTTACTAAACTTGCTGGGTATGAGAGTACTTTATTTGGAAATACAGTCCTTCTGAACAATGCTTGAGTAATACCCTCCATTGATAGTATTTGATTGGCTCTAACAGAAGTGGGTCTATTAGTTCAAAGTCATTTCAGCTTTCTGATTTGTTCCAATTCTAAGCTGGTTTGCCTGCTCTAATAATTTTGATACGGTTTCAAACAGTGAAACTTTTAAAGGTCTGCAGTCAAAACAAATACAGATGATATTATCAAAAACAGAATAAAGTTTTTCTCCTGTATCTTTCATTTAATAAGTTTCAAAAAAAGGAAGTTTTTTAGCATCATATATTTGATTCTAAGCACCAAGAGAATTTACAGTTAAGATTGACTTGAAAACTTGTCAGTTTCAAAAGATTGGGGTGAGAAAAAAAGAGTGTGGGACAGTTAAGTGTTATTATCTTAATACACCATCTTACTTAACACTGAGATGAGGAAGAACCACCTATCAGCATAGCAGTTAACTGGAAGCAAACCAGTGTGACCGTTGAGTTTATGTGTCAAATTGAAAAGGCTATACAGTAGCCTTACAGTATACCCTTTACAGTATACAGATATTTGGTAAAATACAACTCTGAATGTCACCATGAAGGTATTCTTTAGATATAAATGCATACTAAATCACTTCAGTTGTGTCTAACTCTTTGTAACCCCATGAATTATAGCCTTCCAGGCTCCTCTGTCCATGGGATTCTTCAGGCAAGAATACTAAAGTGGATTGCCTTGCCCTCCTCCAGGGGATCCTCCCAACCCAGAAATGGAATCCAGTCTCCTATATTGCAGACAGATTTTTTACCCTCTTTAGATGTGATTAACATTTAAATCAGTGGACTCTGAGTAAAGCAGATAACTCTCCACAATGTGGGTAGGTCACATTCAATTGAAAAGCTTAAAACCAAACAGGCTAAAGTTCCTTGGAGAAGAGGGAAATCTGTCTCTAGACTGTCTACAGATACAAGCTGCAGCATCAAACTTTCGTAGGTCTCAGCCTGCCTGCCTACCCAGCAGATGTTGAACTTGCCAGTTTCAAGAAAAACTGATGCTTTCAAATTGTGGTGCTGGAAAAGACTCTTGAGAATCCCTCGGACTGCAAGGAGATCAAACCAGTCAATCCTAAAGGAAATTGACCCTGAATATTCACTGGAAGGACTGATGCTAAAGCTGAAGTTCTAATACTCTGGCTATCTGATGTGAAAAGTCTGTTCAGCGGGAAAGCCCAATGCTGGGAAAGCTTGAAGGAAAAAGAAGGGGGAGATAGAAGAGGAGATGGTTAGATAGCATCACCAATTCAGTGGACATGAACTTGAGTAAATTCCAGGAGATAGTGGAGGACAGAGGAGCCCGCTGTGCTGCAGTCCATGGGGTCGCAAAGAGTTGGACGTTACAATGACTGAACAACAGTTTCATGATAGGATAAGTCAATTCCTTAAAATAAATATTTCTGTCTCTGCCTTTATCTCTTTCTAGGTCCGAACAACCTTGCAGGACAGTTTAAACATTCTGGGGAGTTTTCAGTAATGATGTTCAAAAGTGTTCATGCCATCATTGTCTATAATAGACAAGTCATGTAAAACATAGTCTGTCAACAATATAATGAATGAATATATAATTGTATATTTATACTACATAATGCTAAAAAGATACAAAATGAAGGGAAGACAATTGTACAACAGTACAGAGGAATCTTAAAATATTAAAATAAACATTAAATTATATTTAATAAATATTAAATCAATATTAATTAATTTAATAAATATTAAATTAAAATCTTAAAAAGTTCAGGCACAAAAAAGGATATACTATATAATTACATATTGTATGATTGATATGGCTTTGAATGTGTATATAAAAAAGCAAGTCATTTTTTCAGTGGATCCAAACTAAGTAGTAAAAATATAAAGAAAATGAGGAAAGGATGACCTCACAGTGGTTAGTTTATGGAAGAAGATTGGGGTTGTCACTAAGAAAGTGCTTCCAGGAGGCTTCTGGGTTACTGGCAATCTTCTGTTTCTTAGTCTAGGTGGAATCCAGTAGATGTTAATGTTGACTTGTCTAAGTTGCACTTTCATATTCTATGCATTTTCTGAAGATTTATTGTGAAAAGTATGTCTTCTTGTCAGAACAACAACAACAAAATGTCATGAATATATGTGGCTTTTATAAATTTGGAAAGGTATTTCATATAGTCCTTTAAAGTTATTCCACTTTAAACTTCTCTGGTTTTCTCTAATATTAGGCAAAAAAAACTATAATTAATTTTACTGTGAATATCATAATTTTACTACAAGAGCAATAAACATCCTAATGATTGCTAGAAGTGGTCATGGAATAAAATGACAATAAGACTAGAATTTTTTAAAGTGAAGTATAGTTGATTTATAATGTGTTAATTTCTGCACAGCAAAATGATTCAGTTATATATACATATATTATTTTTGTTATGAAAATTATATTAGTAGTACAAATTCATCAAAATAAAAAATCACAAATTCTGGTAAACGTGGCTTCATATATTAACACAATGAGGTATCTTCCCTGCTATTTTTATATTATATGATAAATAGCATTTACACATTATTTACTAATTACAGGAAAATATGATAAAGTGATAAAATTCACAAGTCTTATCAGTTCAGTTCAGTCACTCAGCCATGTCCGATTCTTTGTGACCCCATGAATTGCATGTCAGGCCTCTCTGTCCCTCACCAACTCCCAGAGTTAACTCAAATTCATGTCCATTGATTCAGTGATGCTATCCAACCATTTCATCCTCTGGCCTCCCCTTCTCCTCCTGCCCCCAGTCCCTCCCAACATCAGGGTCTTTTCCAATGAATCAACACTTCGCATGAGGTGGCCAAAGTATTGCAGTTTCAACTTCAGCATCAGTCCTTCCAATGAACACCCAGGACTGATCTCCTTTAGGACAGACTGGTTGGATCTCCTTGCAGTCCAACGGACTCTCAAGAGTCTTCTCCAACATCACAGTTCAAAAGCACAAGTCTTATAGGTTTTGAAAATAATTATTTTCAAGATAATTATACTCTTTACAACAATTAACTCAAAAAAAAAAAAAAGATCATAGACCCAAGTGTAAAACAATAAAACTGCTAAAACATACCATAGGAGAAAACCTAAATGAACTTGGGTACAGCAATATCTTTTTAGATCCAACAGAAAACACACGATTCACAATAGAAATAACTGATAAGCTGGATTTCATTAAAATTAAAAATGTCTAGCCTGTGAAAGACAATGTCAAGACAATGAGAAAGGTAAGCCACAGATTGGGATAAAATACTTGCAAAAGACATATCTGTTAAACCACTATTATCCAAAACATACAAAGAACTTTCAAAACTCAACAACAACAACAAAAACCTGAGAGAAAAATTAGCCAAAGACCATAACAGACACT
The DNA here is from genome assembly GCA_006410615.1 of Neotragus moschatus. Taxonomy (NCBI): domain Eukaryota; kingdom Metazoa; phylum Chordata; class Mammalia; order Artiodactyla; family Bovidae; genus Neotragus; species Neotragus moschatus. The sequence goes on along the minus strand of SJYA01000443.1, from coordinate 50,748 downwards.
TCATCAAAGAAGACAAAGAGATGGCAAATGAAAAGGTACAGCACATCATATATCACCAGAGAAATGCAGATTAAAGCAACAATGAGATACCACCACACATCTACTAGAGTGGCCAACGTCCGGAACACTGACAATACCAAATGCTTGTGAGAATATTTGGCAGCAAAACCTCTTGTTCATTTACTGGTGGGAATGTACACACAAAGGTGCAGTCACTTTGGAAGAAATTTTGGGAATTTCTTACAAAAGCAAATATACTCTTACTGTATGATCCAGCAATCATGCAGCTTGGTATTTACCCAAAGCAACCGAAAACATATCCACACAAAAAGTTGAATGTGGAGGTTTATAGCACTTTATTTGAAGTACCCAAACTTAGAAACAACCAAAATGTTCCCAGCTGCTGCTGCTAAGTCACTTCAGTCGTATCCAACTCTGTGTGACCCCACAGACAGCAGTCCACCAGGCTCCCCCATCCCTGGGATTCTCCAGGCAAGAACACTGGAGTGGGCTGCCATTGCCTTCTCCATGCATGAAAGTGAAAAGTGAAAGAGAAGTCACTCAGTCCTGTCCAGCTGTCCATGACCCCATAGATTGCAGCCTACCAGGCTCCTCCCTCCATGGGATTTTCCAGGCAAGAGTACTGGATTGGGGTGCCATCGCCTTCTCTGAAATGTTCCCTAGTAGGGAAATAAATAGATTGCAGATATACAGATAATGGAATATTATTAAGCACTAAAAATAAACAAGCATTTAAGCCATGACAGTTCAGTTCAGTCACTGAGAGAAATCTGAGTCTTTGCAACTCCATGAATAGCAGCATGCCAGGCCTCCCTGTCCATCACCAACTACCGGAGTTCACTCAAACTTATGTCCATCGAGTCAGTGATGCCATCCAGCCATCTCATCTTCTGTCTTCCCCTTCTCCTCCTGCCCTCTATCCCTCCCAGCATCAGGGTCTTTTCCAATGAGTCAACTCTTTGCATGAGGTGGCGAAAGTATTGGAGTTTCACCTTCAGCATCAGTCTTTCCAATGAACACCCAGGATGATCTCCTTTAGAATGGACTGGTTGGATCTCCTTGCAGTCCAAGGAACTCTCAAGAGTCTTCTCCAACACCACAGTTCAAAAGCATCAATTCTTCAGCACTCAGCTTTCTTCATAGTCCAGCTCTCACATCCATACATGACCATAGCCTTGACTAGACGGAGCTTTATTGGCAAAGTAATGTCTCTGCTTTTCAATATGCTATCTAGGTTGGCCATAACTTTCCTTCCAAGGAGTAAGCATCTTTTTATTTCATGGCTGTAGTCACCATCTGCAGTGATTTTGGAGCCCCCCAAAAATAAAGTCTGACGCTGTTTCCCCTGTTTCCCCATCTATTTTCCATGAAGTGATGGGACCATATGTCATGATCTTCATTTTCTGAACATTGAGCTTTAAGCCAACTTTTTCACTCTCCACTTTCACTTTCATCAAGAGGCTTTTTAGTTCCTCTTCACTTTCTGCCATGAGGGTGGTGTCATCTTCATATCTGAGGTTATTGATATTTCTCCCAGCAATCTTGATTCCAGCTTGTGCTTCATCCAGCCCAGCATTTCTCATGATGTACCCTTCGTATAAGTTAAATAAGCAGGGTGACAATATACAGCCTTGACATACTCCTTTTCCTATTTGGAACCAGTCTGTTGTTCTGTGTGCATTTCTAACTGTTGCTTCCTGACCTGCATACAGGTTTCTCAAGAGGCAGGTCAGGTGGGCTGGTATTCCCATCTCTCTCAGAATTTCCCACAGTTTATTGTGATCCACACAGTCAAAGGCTTTGGCATAGTCAATAAAGCAGAAATAGATGTTTTTCTGGAACTCTCTTGCTTTTTCCATGATCCAGCAGATGTTGGCAATTTGATCTCCAGTTCCTCTGCCTTTTCTAAAACCAGCTTGAACATCAGGAAGTTCACGGTTCACGTATTGCTGAAGCCTGGCTTGGAGAATTTTGAGCATTACTTTACTAGCATGTGAGATGAGTGCAATTGTGCAGTAGTTTGAGCATTCTTTGGTATTGTCTTTCTTTGGAATTGGAATAAAAACTGACCTTTTCCAGTCCCATGGCCACTGCTGAGTTTTTCAAATTTGCTGGCATATTGAGTGTATCACTTTCACAGCATCATCCTTTTGGATTTAAGTAGCTCAGCTGGAATTCCATTACCTTCTCTAGCTTTGTTTGTAGTGATGCTTTCTAAGGCCCACTTGACTTCACATTCCAGGATGCCTGGCTTTAGGTGAATGATCACACCATCATGATATCTGGGTCGTGAAGATCTTTTTTTGTACAGTTCTTCCGTTGTATTCTTGCCACCTCTTAATATCTTCTGCTTCTGTTAGGTCCATACCATTTCTGTCCTTTATTGAGCCCATCTTTGCATGACATGTTCCCTTGGTATCTCTAATTTTCTTGACAAAACATGGAGAAATCTTAAACACATGTTACTAGGTAAAAGAAGCCCATCTGAAAAAAGTCTCCATTCTGTGTAATTCCATGTATGACACTCTGGGCAAGGCAAAACTATGAAAATTTTTTTTAAAAAAATTGTAAGTTGTCAGGGGAGAACTGAACAGTCAGGGCACAGAGGATTTTTACCATATGATATTTAAAATGATAACTACATGTCAGTATATATTTGTCTAAACTCATAAAATGTACAAAACCAAGAGTGAACCCTATGGCAGACTATGAACTTGGGGTGATTTTAATGTGCCAGTGTACGTTCATCCTTGCCAAAAAAACATATGTGCCATTCTAGTGAGTGATGCAGATACTGGGGGAGGCTACACATGTTTAGGGGCAGGGTACACATGTTTGAGGGCATGGTATATACAGAAAATCTTTATACTTTCCATTATATTTTGTTATAATCCTACAACTGCTCTACTAAAGTCTTTAAAAATATATACAGTTTACCCTTGTATAACATGAAGGGTAAAGAGCATTGATACATGCATTGTGGAAAATCCATATATAGTTTTACAGAGAGTCTTCCTCCTCCATTTCTAAGGTTCCACACCACTGGAACTCAGTCGCTATACTATAGGGTGTTACTATAGTATTTATTGAAAAATCTGCGTAAAAGTGAACCTGCACCGTTCAAACCCTGGATGTTAAAGGGTTAAAATCTCTGAAATAAAAATCAGAAACTTTTAGGAAACAAAATGAGATAATATAAAAAAAAATAGAATGCTAGTATCAGAGTATAAGATTTTATATTCCTAATATAGTCAAATAGAAAATATTAAATTTGACATTTATTTTTAAATAGATGTACTTGAGGTTCCTAAAGTCCTTTTGGAAGTAGGTGAGGAAAAGTCTCAAGTAAATAATAATAGAAGTATTTATTACTTTCTCCAGAATCGATACAAATATATAAGGATATGTAGTTAATATGTACTCACTACTAGTGAAAAGAATAAACATTTTAGTACTTTAAAATTAATTTCCACTCACATCTATCCTAAGACTTCTCACTCTGGCTTCAGAAGTTGGGTAACATTTTCAGAGCCTTTCTACAGGAATGGTTTGAAGAGCTTTGAAAGTACCCCTGCAACATCCCTCCAGCCCAAAGTTCTTACCTCTTTGCTTAGGAATATAAGATTTTTACATAGAGTTATTCAAAAGGGAAATCACTTTGTTTTTCCATTCCTTTATTTAATAGTCATTTCCTGAGTGCCTACCCTGTAGCTGTCACTATGTAAACAATATAAAGATTTAAGTTAGTTCTTGACCGAATGAAGTTCACCTCGATTTATATTTTTATTTAAACAACCACAAAATGTCAGTTTCTTTTAAAAGTGAGAAATATACATTCAACTCTGACAAATAAAAGTATTCTAATGGAGACATCATGGAAAGATATTTACAGTCAGCCATTAAATTAATTATACCCCCACTGAGTTGGGCTACTCAGTCACAAGCAGGTAAACGCAGAGACAGAATTGATGATGAGGAAGATCTCTTTTGTAGCTATAGAATTCAAATAAAACACTCTCGTTTTGACTGTAATCTGCTTTATTATTTTACTTGAAAAGCACCAGATGGTATATATTTTTAGAAACCTGGGGTATTTTTTTACCACACCCCTCTACCCTGGTCCACAAAGCATTTAGCAACCTCTGAAGAAATTCTAGTTATCAGAGTTACTGGCATCTACTAGTGCTATTGGCATCTAATGAGTAGAGGCCTGGGTTGCTGCTAAACATTTTCCAATGCTAGGGCAGTCTCTACAACAAAGAGCTACCTGCTCCAACATATTAAAAGTGTCTAGGTTACATCATTGTTGCACATATGAAATTAACACAGTAATGCAAATCAACTATACTTCAATTAAGAAAAAAAAAAAAAAAAAGTGCCCAGGTTGAGAAAACTTTCTATAAAGAAATATTCCCCTTCCCCAGCCCCCACCATGAAAAATTTCCCAGGGTTTGTAGTTTCTCATACCAAGCTGCAAACCACCACAGGTCAACTTAAGTTGGCAAGGTGCTCCAAAAACCAGCTTAATTCAAATAGCGATTCAATTATGACCCAAGTTAGAGAGTTATTATTCATATGTTCTGTTTAAAAGGGCTTCCTGACCCACTCTTTCAGGAATTACAAATTGCTCTGGTTAGCTCTGATTAGCTCCTGGGACTTCTCTTGCCTAAAATTCCTCATGCCTACACAGTGATAGCATGAAAAATGTATCTGGGTTTACTTACTATCAGAAGACAAATGTGAATTTATATATATATTTAAAAACAACAATCTCATTTATACTGTCAATTAAAAAGCTTATTGAACTAAAGAAGCATAAGAAGCTTCCTTATTACATTAGTCTTCCAACATACTTAAATTTAGAGGACATGACAAACAGGGGTGTAAATCAGTCTAGTTAAAGGCATAATGAATTAGCAAAGTCAGGGTCCACCTTCCTCCTTCCATATTGGTCATAGTATAGCTTTGAAAGCAAAGCAAGGGTACTTGATTCAACAGGAAATAGTAGGAATTCAGGCCAATGTCAATTCCTAAAACCTCTTACCAAATGAATATCCTATTACACCCACTCCAACCCTCCCCATCTAAACTGTTTCAACAATGCTGTTATCTACTCTGATACTTAAAAAAATCTGCTAAATAATTATGTGCTAGCTGAACTTAGAGGTGCTTTTTTTCTGTCATTTGTTGTTGTTTGTTTTTGTTCTGGTTTTCTCTCAGGAGCTAAGACTTACAGGATTTAAGTCTCTGCTTGAAAGAAATCTAGGACCTCAAAAGCAAATACTAGAAACCCTGTAAAATCCTCTCAGATATACGCCCATAGAAACGTTGAGGAGAAAATAAAGTAATAAGCACTTTTAAAGTAATTTTCCTCCCTGGTCAAAAGGACAGCAAAATTACATGCAGGAATAAGGCTGCCCCACTCAGCATTCTTGCACTCACTTTAAATAATAGTGATGCACCTGTAAATAAGCTTTCCAGCAGTCCATGAATCTATAAACTAGGCTCCATTACTGTTTCCTTTGGATGGGTTTTGTGAAATTTAAGTGCTTTGTGATCAGTGACCGGAAGTTGAGCTAAAAACTAGAAATAAAGAAAATAAACTCTTTGCCTTTAAACAGAAGTGGTCCCAGTTTTCTTTCACAACCCTGAAGGGTTGTTGTACATATTAAAAGTACTGCATAGCTCCATCTCTGGTCACAGATACCCCCTTCTCCTCCCCGCCACCCCCTCCCCGAAGATGTCAGATCTCTGGGAAACAGCGGTTACAAAAGGCTGCTTTTCATAGCTTGTACTAGAAACGCTGGCACCCCCGTCCCTGCATAAAATAGCACTAAACTGAGTCACAATGCTGGAAGCCGCCGTGCCTTCTGCTTCTCTTCAATGGAATCCAGATATTTTCTATGAAAATACTAAATAATATTGCGAAGTTTTGCCTATAAATACGGCATGCCGATTCTTCTAATCCCCGGTTTGCCCTAGATAATTTTAGGCTTTATCCATCAGTGTATCACGCAGGAGAGAAAAACGCAGTTAACAAGATGACAGTGTTACCTAGGTATTTGGCATCAATATTAACAAGTCTGTCATTTGACGATTATTTCCCTAGCATACCAGACGGTAAAGAAAATGTTTTCATTCATCCGCAAATGACTAACATTTATTGATGTTTCAAAATGCGGTTGAATACTGTTGCATTCTCAATTTCCGAGACGGATTTGAGAGTTAAGCTTGAATACTAATAACATCAGTAACTCTCGCTGCAAGCGTCTCGGGGGGCTTTGGAGTGTCACTTCAACAGGGAGGTTATGCTGGCTAGAGGCTCTTCGATCAGTCAGTCTGGGTGGTCACAGGTGATGGGAATCCTTCCCTTTCCCCATATATCCTCATGCACTGCGATAAAAATCACCGTGAGCACCGCTACCGCCAAGCAAAACGACTCCCTGCCTGCCTCTTAAAGAGCTCAGTCTGGGGAGGCAGCCGGATGCTGACCCCTGCAGAGATTATTGCTTCTGTGCGCTTTGCCAGAGGACCCTGCTAGCATTATGGAAAACGAGTTAGGGATGTGTGAGGTTTTGCTGTATTTATTTCCTCCAAGGGAGGAAGGGCTGGGGCCAGGCGAAGAAAATCTTCAAAGACTGCTTAAGGCGGGGGATAGGGCTGGAGGAAGGGGAGGGGTAACCATATTTTTTAATTACTTGTTTCTCTTTTTCACTTCCCTGCCCTGCTTCCCAAACTCCTCTCTGAACAAGATTGACTGGCGTAACTGCTATTGACTCTAGCCTCGGTTCTCGCATTGATCTGCAAATAGACCAGAATAGCTAAAGGATCACCAGCCTGGACAGGAGTTAAAGGGAAGAAGTAAAAAAGGGTAGGGGGTGGCCCCATGCTCAGCATCCACAGTGTGCCTCGGTTCTGGACAGCGGCTCGTAGCGGCGGGGCAAGCGGCTAAGGGGATGCAGCGGCAGAGAAAGAGAGGGTAACCGCTCTGCACCACCCCCCGCCCCCCGCAACTCCCCGGAATCGGAAGCCTGTCTAACCCGGTTTAGAGACTGTTAAATGATATAAACCTGTGACTCGTTAAACCCCGTAACTTTGCCCTACCTAGATTCGAGTGCGCTGATCATGCCACCTGATAGGCTCAAGCGGGTTAAGCTCCTCTTACATAACAGGACTGCCTGGCTATACACAATTAAAATACTTGATTGCAGTCTCTTCCCGACTCCATCCCGTCAAGACCCACCCTGTCCCTCCCAGCGCGCCTGCGTGCCGCACGCTCACAGGCCCCTTGTGCACGATTCGCGCGCATTACAGGAGCGCGCTTACTACACACACAGATCCGCGCACTCTCCGCTCTGACCATACCCCGCACAGACACACACACACACACACACACAATTTAGTGTCAACATGCATGGGGTTGGGGGTGGAGGGGGACCGCCTTCCAGTCCTCAGCGACTGACCCAGTAAACACGCCAGCTCCTCTACCCTAGGCTTTTCAAGCATCCCTACCCTCCTGTCCCCTCAAAAAAACAGTAACCCCCTCCACCGTCCCTACCTATTTCCGAAAAGAGGTAAAGAGTCAACCATGGGGCGGTCGCTCCGGCAAGATGGGAAAAAAAATAAAATAAACAATAAAACCTCACAGTCCCTGGCGTCATGATGGCGCCTACCACAACTTGGAGGACTTAAAAGTTACGGTGCCTCAAGAGGTAAAACGCACCGGAGAGGGAAAGCAAAGCGCCGCTCTGTTCTCTTCACCTCAGCCCAGACGCGGAGACTTTTCTAGCAAAGCATCACTCTAGTGCGTACGACAGGAAGGGAAGCGTTCTGTCTCCGATCTCTCTCCCTCTCTCTCTCTTATTTTTTTTTTTTTTCTCTCAGTTTGTATAATAATATACCTCTTGCCGAATTTTTTTTTTTTTTTTTTTTCTTTTTCTTTCTGACTCCCGCCCCCTCCGCTTCACTCCCCGCCACTTCATTTCCCCCTCCCAGCTGCATCCTCAGTCCCCGGGCGGGGTTGCTAAGGAAACGGCCGCTTGGCAACGCGCGCGAGCCCGGGGGCCGCCGGCCGCCGCTGCGCTCCGCGCTGCTTCGGCTGCTATTGCTGCCGCTATTGCAGCCTCCGCCGCCGATCGCCCTGCCTCCGCCGTCGCCGCGCCTCCTCCCTCACTCGCCGGCGCGCTCCGCTCCTCGCTAGATAGTGCGCGAGCCGCCGGAGAATTAGACACACTCCGGACTCGGCCAAAAGCAACCGAGAGGCGGTGTAGAGTGGTGACAGGGGGGGGGAGGCGAAGGGGG
>SJYA01000443.1:0-42282 GCA_006410615.1 Neotragus moschatus | reverse complement strand
GGAGGCAAAAAAGAGAGAAACAACACCCAACAACTAGGTGGGTGGGGGGAGAAAGAAAAGAAACCCACCCATCCACCAAATTAAAGATAATTAAAAAAAAAAAAAAGGAAGAAGAAGAAAGGGGGGGAAAAAAGAAGAAGGGAAAAAAAAAAATCCTGTGGCGCGCCGCCTGGTTCCTGGGAAGACTCGCCAGCACCAGGGGGTGGGGGAGTGCGAGCTGAAAGCTGCTGGAGAGTGAGCTGCCCTAGCAGGGATGGACATGATGCTGTTGGTGCAGGGTGCTTGTTGCTCGAACCAGTGGCTGGCGGCGGTGCTCCTCAGCCTGTGCTGCCTGCTGCCCTCCTGCCTCCCGGCTGGACAGAGTGTGGACTTCCCCTGGGCGGCTGTGGACAACATGATGGTCAGAAAAGGGGACACGGCGGTGCTTAGGTAGGAGGAACGTCGTGCTTTTCGTACTTGTCTCAATCTGTCTGTCTGTCTCTCCACCTTTCTTGCGGTCTTTTTAAACCAAGTAAAGATGCTGGTGGTGATCTCTATCAAAAGACCGCATTTCAGGAAGTCCAGGTGCTGATTCTTCCTGGAGCCGTGGCCCCTTTACTCCGGGGCAGGTGGCAAACAGAACTAGTGATGCTTAAGCACTTTGCCGGAACGCCTAGTAGCCCTGAGATGAGTGAAGTGTGAGGTTTAGGAGGGGCCGGTGCCGCTTGGAAACTGAGTTCACAAGGTCTCTGTTTTACTGTCCTGGGCTACTCGGAGAGTCTGACAAGTTTATCAGGTTTGTTTCTATTTTACTCTAACCTAAGCGACTTTTTCCAACTGCTGGCTCCCTGCTCCCGTGTATGTTCCCTCTCACTTGGACACTTAGGGCTCAATTTCTCCCTTTTCAGTTTTCTTCCTTTCCTCTTATCGCTTTGTCCCCCCCGCCCCCCTCTTTTCCTTCCTTCGTTTTTTTTTCTCCAGTTCCCCTCCTTCTTACTCTTTTCTATCCATTACCTCTTTTAATTGCTTTTCTGTTTTTCCTCCCATTCTTTTTTTCACCTCCTGTTTTCTTTTTCATTTCCACCACTCTAATTTCTGATCCTTTATTTAATACACTTTCCTCCATTCTTTACCCTTCTCCGTTCTTCGTTTTTCTTTCTCATTACTAGCCCTGTTCTGCGAGCTTGACTTCTGGGTCTCTCTCTCTTGACTCACATTTCCCATCTCTTTCCCCATATTGTTCCCCATCCCTGTCACACACGCATGTGTGCTCCCTCTAACCCCTTACAGTTCCATTTTCTCACCCTCACAAATCTCTTTTTCATAACCACACTCCCTCACATATTCTCTGCTTCACATTCTCATACATGCTGGCACTTCCATACTCTCCCTAACAACCACTTTCACATTCATGTTCTCTTTTACTCTCTAAAAAGGCACCCGCTCGCTCCTTCACTGTTCCACACATTGTCACTCACACATGTGTACACACAGCCTCTCCCTCTCTCTGTTACTGTCTATCCCCTCATCTTTCCTTTTCCTCCCTTTTTGCATTTTAAGTCTTGCTCCTTTTTCTCACTCTTCCCTTCTTTTCCCCAAGCTTGGGCATTGAAATGTTTTGTCACTAATGAACATCCGTAGCCTAATTTTATCTATAAACAACATTGCTGTAAAAGTCTGGTAATGTTTTTTCTCCTGTGAAAATATTAATTGATGATCAGCAGTGCTGAGATCTAAACAAGACTAAACACCCTTATTCCTTCATTTCCTATCACCCTCCCTTTTGCCTGTGACACCCCCACCTGACATAGATCCTGAAATCTCCCTGAAAGATATCCTTTCTCTCCACTGGGTGGTAGTTGGCTTATAAGTACAGATTGCAGAAAACCAGTGTATGTGGCATGTTTAAGGTGAAACAGAGAGGGCTGTGTTTTATTTGAAACATGCAATATATTGTAAATTTAATGATCTTGGATCTGGGTGTGGTAAATGATTTACACCTTCTTAAACATGCCTATGAGTCTAAATTAATGTAGAATACTGTTACATTTTCTAACAGATACTAGTTTATAGTGTATATCTCTACTGTAAACACAATGCTACTGGATGTGTACAAAAGTAACAGTTTGTTGTCACTTAGTAAAATACCTCACGTTGCTCATAAAAGAGATGCACTTTTGGTCACACTGAGGATATAAATTAAACCCTTGGTGATATTCTTTATATTAAGTTTGTTTTGGAAGTTTAAACAACAGTGGTAAGGATGAAGTGCTGTCTTTAGAGCCTGCAAACACATATCATGGGAACTGCAATCTATATAATTGTAGTAGCATTTTGCTTGTTTGTAATGAGCATTAACATTTTCAATTTAAAGGATTTGATAGACTGCTTGTCTCTTGATGGTATATCTTGGGTGTTTTGTTTTTAAAGAATAATCTAATGAATACTATGGCTAATTAAAATAGCTGAACTCATGGTCTGCTTCTAGGAGACCTATGTTTAGTTCACTCATTGCTGCCAACAGTGAAGCTTCTCTAACTAGCGGCAGCAATATTTTTCCAGTTGTGTTGGTTTGGTGCAGTCCTTGTTTACTTGTGTGTACCTACCTCATCCATTTATATGCTGTATCCTGAATTTTGTCATGTCTTAGTTTAGAGAACTTTTGACTTTTAAACTTTTTCAAGAGAATGGTATCTCTGTTTCTTTTGAATAATATTTCTAACCAATTAGTTTTCTTAAAAAATAAACAGAATCTTTTTTTTTTTGCCATATGAAACAAATCTGATCCGCATTACTTTTTACTCAAAGTAATTAGTTTACAGTAGTTCTAGAATTCTCTAGGGACTGATACCATTTTTTTTTTTTTTATCTTTTTGCTTTGACCATAGGTTTTAAACACTTTTAACATATATAGTTACAAGAAACTCTTTCTTAAAAAAATGTTAAATTGCATCAGTTATTTTTCCTGCAACTGGTATTTACTCTGTTCATAGACAAGTACAGAAGAGCTTAAGGACTATTTGAGTGTAAGTCAGGTGAGATATTTTTAATCAAAAGTAATGTCACAGAGTTATAGTTTATGTTTTCACTTTGGATACTTGGTATTGTATTTGGTGTAATTATCTAATTCATTAGAAAACAAAACAAAACAAAAAAACCCCAAATCTTCCCTCATACAAACATGCCTCCACATCAAAATACAGAAATCTAATATTCAAGAGAACACTTTACTGAATTATGTGATATTGTTTATTAAGCTTTACATATTTTGCTCTATTTTTAATGTAACATATACCTCCAGGTATCTCATAAAAAGCAAATAGTGGCATAACAGTTATCAAATAACTTTAAGTGCTAAGGCCTGAAAGTGCAAATATGTCAATCAGTGACTGTTGCTTGTGTTTACATTAATGAAATGGAAGTTTAAAGGTCAAATGATACATTTCTATCTCCTAAATGCCAGAGTGTCTATTTTATTAGAGAAAAGAATCAAGAAAAGCAAACCTTTTCTTACATTTTGTTATCATACAAAAGGGAATCCATTCTGTGATCCACCAACTGTACCTATCATTCTATAAATCACCTTCTCTGTTTGGATTAGAAGACTTATAATGAAGTTCCATTTAATAATTTCAACATTCTTATCATTTTAACTTTGCCTCTTAAGGTTAGTGAAGCAATATATTAAATGTCAAAATGTCCCTTATGTCTAATAATGGTATTCACTGAGAAATCTCTGAAGGATTCACTTGAGATATTTGGACATTCTTATTGAAGTATTTAATGATGCATCTATTCAATACAATAACACTTGATACCTCCCTTACTTTAAATAAATGCATGGATGTCTGGAGCACATTGTAATTTGCTACCAATACAAATTAACATTTTCACTAAATTCTGAGATACTAGATATTAGATTGCTACCACATTTACTACTTATTGATATTTTATACTTAATAGAACTTGTTAATCTGTGTATGGAGAAATGAACCTTTTCTCTAGTCTTCAAATTATATTTTGTAGTACCTGGAAGATCTGAGTTGATGTTTCATCAGGCAATAGATAGCAAAGAACAGGACATTCCAGAACCACACTGGCCGTGCATTAGGACCCAGTGTTTCTAGATCTAGAAAACCAAGGGGAACATAACTCTGCTCTGGCTTAATACATATATTTCAGATGACTTTTTTTTTTTTTTGTAGTTTTGCAGCTGCTTTAATGTGAATCAGTCACTTTATTCTTACCTTATTAACAAATACAGTTATGTCGACATGTCCAAAAACGTTTAATATTCTTTTGAGACAATACAAGGAAGAACCTCATTTATATCCTCCCAGTTTTTAAAAAGACATGTCATTTCTAAGCAGGTTCTTTCATCTGTTTCTACTTCAACTCGTCTATGAATTTTGTACATTTTAAGCTGCCATCCTGATATGAATTCAAAATACCCTATTCTCTACTTGTCATCCTTTAATCAAAGGAAGGAAGAGAGATTCTTTTCTTAAATGTGATATCTTCTTTTACATTAGCAAAGTTGAACATAACTTTGTCATTTTAATGCAATAGATTTCAGCGAAAGTTATATGAGATCCTAATAATGATATTGTAATAGGGCAGAAGACTTTTGCTTCAATCACAGAACATAGAGTGCATTTACATAGAAGCTATTTCCACTGGAAGTCACAAAACTTATGAGTAGATTTATAAATGGGTATCACAAGTATTTATTACTTCTCAGACTTTGCTCAATTCATTTGCCTTTTGATTAGACTACATTAAATTAGTTTTGTTTTGAAATGCATGCTATTGGATACACGAAAGTAAATGATGTATAAGAATGCAGAATTGTCAATAGCAATATACCTTGATTATACTATACTTTTTGAATATCATTGAAGAGTGTCTTCAATGGTAGAGTCTCTTCAAACTCATCTGTTGAGTCATTCCTACCTATTTATGTTTTCCAAATACACTGTTCAACTCTACAGACATTTGCAATTTATAACATCAAGGCATTATTTAAAAACTTATATGCTTTTTGAATAGTTGAATAGTGTTATTGAACAGTTTTTTTTTTTTAATTCTGAGGTTTTTCTCATTCTTTTCAAAAGAGAAGGGGTAATAGAGGATCATGCTGAGTCATTTTGGAAACATATGCTCCAAAATATGGAATAAAATGCTACAATGTTACCTATAGTGATGTGTAGAACTGTTGTATTAACATGAGGCATTGATAAATTAATACATAATCATTCATTATAATAAAGAACAACATAGCATTTTAAAATTTTCCAGATGGATTTATTTTTTTCTAGTCTTTTTAGTCCAGAAGAACTAATTAACCAGTGTGGTTGTCTAAATCTTTGAGCACAGGCATGTTAATGAACTACTTATTTTAAATAGTTGAATTCACCATTAAATATCTCCATGAACTAAATTAATTCTGAAATACCTGAGTTGCACAATGTTTGAGAACTATTCACATCCTGTAAGTGACGTTTCTGGGCCTTGTTGACCGTATCCAGCTTTTATCCTTCTGCCATGCTCTGCTATCGGAGATAGACAGTGAAGGTAATCCCGAGGCGGTATTCCCTCGTTCTTCACGTCGGCTGTTTTCAGACTGTGGTAGTCCAGTGGTAGGTAGTTTTGGGAGATGGGACTACGTGATGACTGAGAGGCGAAGGTGTTTCTCCCCTTTGGGCAGTGTTCAGCAGTGTCTCCATCACCCACTGAATCCTCTTTGCTCCATTTTCCACTGGAGAAACAACTTGGGCTTCTGTATACTGCTTCACCCATTTGTTCTTCCATCCTAAGAGTAGTAGTAGCTTCCTAATATTCTAACTGTCAGGTTGTCTTACCATCACCTGTTCTTAACTTTTCCATCATCTTTGCAGTTAATTTTCTGAATTAAATCCTCTAAGTTTTAAATATTCAGAGTGTTTTACATTTTTCTGATAGAACCCTGATTAATATGTGTTGAAAAGTAATAGTTTTAGTGATTTTTAACTATATTGAATGTTGCTCATGGTAACATAAATTTTTGCTTCCTAGCACTGGATGTAATAGTTATTTAAGGAGGCAAGAATAGAATCATAATAACACTGGCGCATATTACAAAAAAGAAAGATAGATATTTGGGGTATTGTCCACACCCAGATTATGGTGAGTACAATAAACCAATGATATACATTTTAATTAAATATAATGTTAAATAATTAATTGAAATATAAATAATATACTGATGCTATGAATGGGAAAAATAGTTGATGAATATAAATTGGGAAGAATCAATAATACTGTATCTTTTTTTTTTTTCAACTGAGCAAAAGAGAACCAGGGCTAAACTCTTTCTGGATATGTGATCAAAATGTTGAACTAATTCCTACAGTGTTGACTATTGAAATCAATAGGAATTAAAGACCTTTCTTTCTTGTAGCTTAATACCTAAAGAGCAAATCAAAGTTTCCAATTTCTTATGAAATATATGAAGTGTATGATCATAACAGTACATGTAACCACTGTACAGATAAGTCTCTCAAGCCATTTGAAACTTTTGATAAGAAGTCAGATCATCTTTCTACCATATCCTGTTCAAAATGTCTTGCACTAAAACATTATAGACAACGTATTTCTAACCTGGAAGAGCTAAGGGAAACTTTATTAGTTGGTGTTCTTTTTTTTTTTTTAACTCTCTCATTTAACAGAGTATTAGATGATGCAGTGACCTTCCCCTTATGTGCTTCAAAATAATATCTTTCTAAAAGATATTATATAAGTGTCTCAGTTCAGTTCAGTCATGTCCGACTCTTTGCGACTCCGTGAATCACAGCATGCCAGGCCTCCCTGTCCATCACCAACTTTTGAACTGTGGTATTGGAGAAGACTCTTGAGAGTCCCTTGGACTGTGAGGAGATCCAACCAGTCCATTCTGAAGGAGATCAGCCCTGGGATTTCTTTGGAAGGAATGATGCTATAGCTGAAGCTCCAGTACTTTGGCCACCTCATGCAAAGAGTTGACTCATTGGAAAAGACTCTGATGCTGGGAGGGATTGGGGGCAGGAGGAGAAGGGGACGACAGAGGATGAGATGGCTGGATGGCATCACTGACTCGATGGGTGTGAGTCCGAGTGAACTCCGGGAGTTGGTGATGGACAGGGAGGCCTGGCTCCAGTATAAACAGCAGTCATCATAAAGTCCTACTTTTGCTGCTTTTCTCCACACTTTTGCAGGAAAGATGGTAACTTTAAACCGTAAATAATGCAGTTTTTCAGTTGCCATGTTGTACCTGACTCTTTGCAACCCCATGAACTGCAGCACTTCAGGCTTCCCTGCCCTTCACCATCTTCTGGAGTTTACTCAAACTCTTGTCCATTGAGTTGATGATGCCATCCAACCATCTCTTTCTCTTTCGCCCGTTTTTCCTCCTGCCTTCAATCTTTCCCAGAATTAGGGTCTTTTCCAGTGAGTCAGCTCTTTACATCAAGTGGCCAGAGTATTAGAGCATTTGTTTTAGCACCAGTCCTTCCAATGAATATGCAGCATTGATTTCCTAATAGTCATCTCTAAAGGATGCTCTAGAGAGGATTTTCCTGAGTTGGGACAGAAGTTGGACTTGACTCATTTCTGCATTTCATTGTTCTTAAAGCTTTGTTGATTCGTTACAGATCGTGTCAGACATTTCTACGTATAAGAGAAAATAAAATATATTGCTTTTTTTTTTGGAGCATTATATTGCCTACTTTCTTGCTTTGTAGAAGAGTTGTTAAATGGGATCACATGCTTTTTTGTCAGATATTTTATGTGTTTCAAATCCAACAATGGAAACAAACTTCCCAGGCTATTAAGAGAGTAAAATCCAGGATTTTCTACATAGGCATTGTCATCAAAAAATTGGATTTTAATTGGACTTCCCTGCAATTCATGGGACCCTGGCTTGATTCCTGGGTCAGAAAGATCCCCTGGAGAAGGCATAGGCTACCCACTCCAGTATTGTTGGTGATCCCTGGTGACTTAGCTGGTAAAGAATCTGCCTGCAATGTGGGAGACCTGAGTTTGATACCTGCACTAGGAAGATCCCATTGCAACCCACTACAGTATTCTTGCCTGGAGAATTCCCATAGTCAGAGGAGTTTGGCGGTACACTAATTAATTAGTACACCATATCTAAAATTGACAATTTATAAGCTATTGGAGAAATTTAATAATTGAAGGTTTTTTATGTTTTGTTCAAGTATTTTTCTTTTATACTGTGTTAAATTTGATTGGCAAAACACCTGGGTTTGTAAACTTTATGATTGTTGTTCATCCATTTCTAGGGCCTTAATATTGAACCTTGATTATATCAAGCTGACTTCCACTATATTTTAAATTAATGGATTTTTGGAAGGATAAGCAAAAGATTAAATGTATTTGTCCTTTAGATTATTAATTATTTCAAATTTTAATAATTGAAGTATCTTTATTGCTACAATAAATCTATGTGCTTATTGTGATTGAGTACCTTTTATTGAATCCATTTATCAATAGTCTCTGTCTTTAAGTAATGCCTGCAGAAGTCCTATTGGATTGAGACGCACACATTGGAATCATTCAGTGTCTGTGAGTTGCAGGATACAAGCTATTAGTGAGTCTTGAAGAAACTGTATTAGCTACTAAATGTATTTTCTTAAATAAATTGTACTAAAATAGAGTAGAAAGCATTATACATAGTAAAGGTAAGTTTTATTCTATAAAACTTTTATTTTTTATGTTTGTGTGTTTATACTCTGTCAAGATTTTAGACGTACTTCTTACTGTAGGTTTCATCAGAAAAAGTTTTTTTTTTTTTTTTCCGATGCAAAAGCAAGAGAGTTTTTATTACCAAGCTCGAGCTGGGGCTCCCACCGACACTGACGCAGCGGCTATAGAGAGGAGCCCAGAAAAAGTTTTTAATGCAATTGTAAGATACAGTTTTAAGATTATTGAGATGTATTTAATAGTTTTCAGAAGATCTAAGATTTTAAATTGTATAGGGAGGCTATTGCTTTTTGCAATCATAATTAGCAGATAACAGCAACAGTTCAAGGTAGCAAAATGTCCATTGTAACCTTCTAACATTTTTTTCTTTTCCTGCCTCAATTCATGGAGTCTGCTCTTCCTTTCTCCTAAGGTTTGAATTAAATAAAATCAATGAAGATACCGAGGAATAGAGAACTGGATATTTGTTGAGAATGGATAATCTCGATTGTGAAAAGTAGCTAAACTCCCCAAGCCACAGCTTAACTTTTGTATCATTCTGACTATCTCCCAGAGGCAAGTCAACTGTACTTTGTAAACCACAGAGTATTGAACTAGCTGATAGAATTTTAATGTGGTCATATGGCTTTGATTTATAATGTTGAGGAGGTTATCTATTAGCATAGTGTTTTCTAAGCCATATCAAGGTCTGAATCCTGACAGAAGACCTTTGACGCTCTTAAGCATCCAGCTGGCATGAAATCTGGTCTTTTAATCACTTTCTCTAGGAAAAGGGGAATATAGAAAAGGAGGAGTTTGGCAGTGTTGCGAGCATTAGTGTGGCTCTTTTGAAGAGAAGCCAATACATTACACTTTCTGGATAGCTGGGAATTTGTTCAATTTAAGGAGGATATTTATAACACTTTTTGGTCCAGAACTAAATTATTTTTCACTGAATTTCACTAAGTCCTATGGACACAGGTCCAGTGCCCATACATATACTACAAGATTGGGCTTATTTAAAAGTATAGCTACTACCGTAAAGTTTTGAAAGATTTTGGATGATTTAAAGGGCACGGGGGGGAAAGTGTATTTGTAATATTGTCTTTAGAAACCCCTTTCCTCTCAGGCAACTAAGTTAAAAGATGTTATAAGGATTTAAGAGAGGCTGCAATAGCACCCCACTCCAGTACTCTTGCCTGGAGAATCCCATGGACGGGGGATCTTGGAAGGCTGCAGTCCATGGGGTCGCTGAGGGTCGGACATGACTGAGTAACTTCAGTTTCACGTTTCACTTTCATGCACTGGAGAAGGAAATGGCAACCCACTCCAGTGTTCTTGCCTGGGGAATNGCTTGTGTTCCTTCCAGTCCAGTGTTTCTCATGATTTACTCTGCATACAAGTTAAATAAGCAGGGTGACAATATACAGCCTTGACATACTCCTTTTCCTATTTGGAACCAGTCTGTTGTTCCATGTCCAGTTCTAACTGTTGCTTCTTGACCTGCATACAGATTTCTCTCTCCAATTATATCACATAATATTGTTTCAGAATATTTCATAAATAAGTCGAGGGGAACATAAAGTTTTCCTAATGTTATGATATTTCTTATAGGAGATCATATTTAGATATATCTGATTTGTGAATAACTTATTTTCAAATTAATGTCTTGGTAACTGACCAGCTAAATAGAAAATGACATCTGTATTACTTAACATATTGCTGGCACATGGTTAGTTCTCAAAATCTGAATGTGGAGTGAAGGAATTGAAGGAGAGCTGAAGGAAAAGAGAGAGGAAGAAAGGACAGGAAGAAAATATGATATATAAGTGATTTCTAATCAAAACCTAAGACTTTAGATCACTGGGATACATAAAGTTCAGCCTATATTTTCCCACATGGAATAATTACAATAAATAGGAATCAATTTCATTTCATATAATTTATTAAATAATCAGAATGATTCTAAATGTATACCCTTCCCATGATGAATTGAAATATATATACACACACACACACACACATATTCACACACTGTGTATACTGAAGTTCTGAAAAAATACACTAAGTGTGTATCTTCCTTCAGTGTTACCAGTCCATTTGTTTATTTTTAAAGGTAGACTAGCACATTACCTTGGCCTGAACTTAGATCAGAGGCTAATATGGGGAGAATATGTTCACAAAAAAAATTATATATAAGTTATTGAGTTAACTTCTCACTTGTCTTCTTGGGTATATGTCATTGACCACTTTTCTTGTTCACACATTGCTTATATGAAATAATAGATACTAAGAGTTAGTTTATCTTATCCACAGAGTTTATCTTTTATTGTAATTGTTTAGTTGCATTGAAGCCTGTCATGCTTTGAGGTGTCCAGAATGGGACTAATGAGAGTTTGATTATCTACTTCTCTATTTCCTGGCTGTGTGACCTTGAACAAATGCCTTTAGTTGGCACCTCCCTCGCAGAACAATATGGATCATATGAGATAATACATGTAAAATGCTAACGTATTATCTGCCCTTTAGTAAGCACAACATTTATATCAGCTGATGATTTTATTCTGCTTTTATTCTAGACTCAGTCTGAAATTTGTTGGCAGTACTTATTGATATGGGCATATTTTCCTCATTTAAATCATTTTACCAATCATTTGTGAAATCACTGTGTAGTATCCATTGAAGATATATTTTTGTTGTGATGTTGTTAAATAAGGCTTAAGTGAAATCCTGTGGTATCAGATGGTGAGCTGAACCTTAGGTCAACAGGAGACTGCACGGAAATTTGAAATAAAGAAGTTTTTACTCACAGGGCTTAGAGGAAGTAGACTGCACACATCTAGAGGCTGCACAGGGAGGTCAAGGCAGGATGCTTGTAGAGAGAGCGGCAGGACCGGGGCACATTACTTTATTGTGGTTCCTGGGTGGAGATATAGGGTTCCCTGGTGAAGGACAGATTGGTCAATTCCAACCAAAAAGAATTAGATTTTATCTAAGGGAAGGCACAGGTTGGGAGGCAGGGGAGAATTGGTCACAGGGACTGCTGAGGAAATGATGTCAGGAACTTACCTTTGCCTGTGAGTCTTCTCAGCTTATCTAGGACATGCACTGGCTAGAGGGACTAGTATCAGCTCAGGGTCTCTTTGGCCCACTTAGTGCCCACTTAGTCACACAGAGTGGATGCGTGGGCAGCAATAGCATAGAGTAGTTCAGCTAAATCTTGACATTTTATATTTTAAAGGTCCTATTTAATGGGCATACTTGTACTTGTTGTTGCTGAGCCCAGTGACCAAGTCAGAAGACTCCAAATCTGGAAGTAGAAACACACGATAAAAGGTTTTATCTGTAGGGTGCAGACCTAGATAACTCAATAGTAGTGAAACCCCAAATTTTATGCTCAACAAACTGATGGTGATTTGATTCACTTACCAGAAGTAAGAGATCCCTGTAATTGGGTATTCACATGAAACATCAAGGACAGAAGGAAAAATGAGAAGAGACAGAAAAGAAGAAATAAGAGGGATTAGAAAATACAATGAGATGGCAGTGGATGAGTTTAGAGGGTGAAGATGAACATTTGTGACAGAGTTTACAATGGGAGAGGTGATGACTGGTGACAACACTGGAATTGTCGATAAGAAGGTTAGAATAAAAAAAAAAAGCTGTGTATTCTGGATAAGGCAGCAAATAATTATTCAGGATTAGACATGCACTTCTCGTTTCTTAGGGCATCTATATGTTATTCAGAAGGCAGTGGAGTTCAGATGTAGTCTATGGGCAAGAACACTCTGTCTGTATTGCTGTTTTTATTCATAGACAATATATTCAGTAGAAGCTCAGGAGTTATGAATGCTTGCTCAAATTCTGCACATTTGCCGAATGCACAACAGCAAGATTTAAGTTCATAATCATGATGAAGCCATCAACATCATGATTCAGATTCAACTAACATGTATTGAGTACCTACTATATATGACATAGTTTCACAACAATATGTGATAAGGCATTGCTTTTCCAGCTTTATTGCCAAGTAAATTCAGGCTTAAAAAAGTAATGTAACTTGCCTCAGGTAGAACAGGTAGTGACTGAATCAGAATTCATATCTAGGACTTTTATGCCAAGCCTCATGACTTGATTATTGTGTGCCTTTCCCTAAGAAAATATAAAAACAGTTGATAAACTTATTGCTTACTAGGCTTTAGTGCTTATTAAACATCATTAAGGACCAGCTGCATTTTAGTAACTAAGTCGACAGTCATTTTAAAATAATCAAGAATGTGTGTTATGTATTTGATGAAGACTATTCAAATTATTTTAGATGACAGTAAGTATTTGACTATATCATATAGTCATAACTATTTAGAGGGCTTCCTTGGTGGCACAGATGGTAAAGAATCTCCCTGCAATGTGGGAGACTCAGATTTGATCCCTGAGTCAGAAAGATCCCCTGGAGAAGGGAACTGGTAGTTGGAAAATAGTGAATTCTTAAAACTGTAAATATTCTCAGGGAAAAAAAAACCCTCTCATCCCCAAATGATTTTATCCATAATGATTACAAGGTATTGATAATACAAGAAAAAAAAAAAAAAAGAACAGCTTTTGAATGTCATCTGTAGTTAGGCATTATGCATTTGTTATATCCTTGGATCCTCACAACAACCTACAATTTTTCTCCTTTGTAAGTGGAGAAACCAGCTCAAAGAAGATGAATATGTTTCTGAGCTTTAACACAGCTAGTAAATGGCATAACCAGGGTTTGATTCTAGACATGTGTGTCTCCAAAGCCCTTGCTTATTTTTTTAAAAAAAACATAATATTTCTTGGAGCTTTTTGTATACTGTAGCCCTTAACAGAAAGAAAAAGAAGCTGTTACTTGCTGTAGTATTCCACATCCCCAAATTAATCTTTTGAATGTTAATTCTGGTGTAACTAAACAGCTAAATCAAACTGAATTATAACCCTCCTTTGAAAAGTATTAGGCAGCCTACGGTGTTGAGCACTGTTATTTCCCAAGATAGATGGGAAGATTAAAAAAAAGAAAAATTAGGGATGAATAAAAGATGCACTTATACCAAATTCATTAAACGTGTCAGTTATATGTTATAAAGTTTTATTTTAATTACAGTTGAATAAAGTGAAACATTGGAATTAGATAGTTTGCCTTTTTCTGATGGCTGGTAGGAGTATATAGAGTTTATAGCTTAATTGAATGAAAACTTTTTAAATCTAATGCTGTGTTATTTAAGAATCTTCTTAGACGTATTTACATATCCATTTTTGATAGATTTTATCCCAAGAGGAGAGTGTATTTTATGATGACTTGTTTTTTGGCTATCTAAAGTTCTCCCAATATACTGCTACTGCTANTTTTCTGATGGCTGGTAGGAGTATATAGAGTTTATAGCTTAATTGAATGAAAACTTTTTAAATCTAATGCTGTGTTATTTAAGAATCTTCTTAGACGTATTTACATATCCATTTTTGATAGATTTTATCCCAAGAGGAGAGTGTATTTTATGATGACTTGTTTTTTGGCTATCTAAAGTTCTCCCAATATACTGCTACTGCTACTGCTAAGTCACTTCAGTAGTGTCCGACTCTGTGCGACCCCACAGACGGCAGCCCACCAGGCTCCCCCGTCCCTGGGATTCTCCAGGCAAGAACACTGGAGTAGGCTGCCATTTCCTTCTCCAATGTATGAAAGTGAAATCGTTCAGTCGCGTCTGTCTCTTGGCGACCCCATGGACTGCAGCCTACCAGGCTCCTCTGTCTATGGGATTTTCCAGGCAAGAGTACTGGAGTGGGTGCCATTGCCTTCTCCCTCCCAATATAAAGTCCTGTTTTTATCTCATATCATTCAAGAAAATTTTCAGCCCTCTATAACCCAATTCTAACTCCTCCTCCTCCTTCTCCTGTGATTTCTGTATTCTATATTTTATTTTATAAATTTCACATTACAGTATATTGTTATCTATTTTGCCTTTGCAAAAGTATATATATAACTATATATATATACAGCTAACTATATATATATATACAGCTAACTATATATATATATACAGCTAACTATATATATATATAACTGTATAACTGTCTTACATAACAGTCATTCACTTCTATTGTTGCAAATTCTTCAAGAACTTTGTATTTTGCTATTTGTATAGAATATGTTTACTAAATTCTAGGATACTTCATTTTTTTTTTAAATTTTCCTTTGTTCTTTCAGAAATTTCTTTTGTGTTTTATCCATTCATTTTTTTTTCCCTATTGAAACATGTTCTTTTTCAAAAGACATTCATTCACCAGATTTTCAACATATATTTACTGAGTCCTTGGCTTATGTTAGATACTTTCTTTGAGAATACAGTGATATAAGAGAGAAGGTCTTGGCTATTGAATTTACCTTGTAGTTCAGTCTGTATCCTCAGTGTTGTGTAAACAAGTTATATTTGACTTTTTACTTCACCAACTATTAGTTCTGTGGTCACAGGGATGTTATTTGGGTTTTATGAGACTCAGTTTTCTTGTCTGTAAAATAGAAATACTTACAGCTATTCCTATATATTTCTGAATCCTGGTAATAATCCATTGGAATGTGCCCAAAGCAGTATTTAACACACAGTTGGGGCTCAAGGTCAGTGTCTTTACTTTCTTTCTCACCCGTCCTTTAACATTATAGCTGTAACTTATGGCCAGGACTATGTAGTTAAAGAATTGCTGCATGTTATATTATGCTTCTGGTGTTCTATTTGTTACCTAATACCTCCTGAGGCTCACCTACTTTTAATTCAAGGCACCCTTTTGATGCCTTGAAAAACTGGACTTAATCTGAACATGTGTTGACTATCATTCATCTTGTTTCTATTTCTCATTCATTTTTTTCCTTCATTTGAGATGCTTTGCCTTCATGTTGCCCTCTCTTTAATACTATTTACATGGATTTTCCCCTAAGTTTATTGTCAGTTTTTGACATATTCTGAATGTCCATGAGAAATGTATTTTCTTCCTGACAGTTGCTTCTGCAGGCATCAAAACCATCTTGTCATCATTAAATGTTTCTTCTAAAATCCTACACTTTTCTCAGTGTAGTTGAATTCATCATTTTTCTTGGTTGGAATAGTAGTTTATGTAAGGAATACTTGGTAATTATCACCTGTTCCTCTGTTTGATCCATAGAACAAACAATATTTGATATTCTTCTGCAAATAATTCTTCATTGAAATAGCACTCCCATGCTTTAGCCACTTAATTTTATGAATTAATTTGAACTTTCTACCCCCAATGGAAAGTATGACACTTCTCTCTAATCTCAGTAATTGATGAGCTGATATTCTGACTTCCTGGGCATTCTAAAAAAATCTCAACATATTTGACATGTATAATCACTTGATTTCTGGCAGACAATAACTAGTCTTTTCTATATTACCTGGCTTCACATAGCATACAATTTGCACGATTTTATATGGGGAAATCACCAATGTGTAAATTATTGTTAATTTTCTTCATTTGCATTAAAATAAAGGGAATTCTAGCCTATTAAAAAGCAGAGAGACAGCCTTTTGGACTCTGTGGGAGAGGGAGAGGGTGGGATGATTTGGGAGAGTGGCATTGTAACATGTATGATATCATAAGTGAAACAAATCGCCAGTCTAGGTTCGATGCAGGATGCTTGGGACTGATGCACGGGGATGATCCAGAGAGATGGTGTGGGGTGGGATGGGGGAGGGGAGGTCGGGATTGGGAGCTTATATACACTCATGGTTGATGCATGTCAATGTATAGCAAAATGAATACAGTATTGTAAAGCAAAACAAACTAAAAATTAAAATTAAAAAAAAAAAAGCAGAGACATTACTTTGCCAACAAAGATCTCTCTACTCAAAGCTATGGTTTTTCCAGTAGTCATGTATGGATATGAGAGTTGGACTATAAAGAAAGCTGAGTTCTAAAGAATTGATGCTTTGGAACTGTGGTGTTGGAGAAGACTCTTGAGAGTCCCTTGGACTGCGAGGAGATCAAAACAGTCAGTCCTAAAGAAAATCAGTCCTGAATATTCGTTAGAAGGACTGATGCTGAAGCTGAAACTCCAATCCTTTGGCCAGCTGATGTGAACTGACTCATTGGAAAGACACTGACACTAGGAAAGATTGAAGGCAGGGAAGAAGAGGACAACAGAGGATGAGATGGTTGGATGGCATCACCAACTGGATGGACATGAGTTTGAGCAAGCTCCGGGAGTTGGTGATGGACAGGGAAGCCTGGTCTACTGTAGTCCATGGGGTCGCAAAGAGTCAGACACAACTGAGAGACTGAAATGACATTAAAATCTCGATTCACTTTTCTTCTGCTATACAGGAAGATAAAATTTTCAAATTTCTCTAAACCTTTTTAATATCCTCCTATTCTTCTTCTTCTTTTTTTTTTATATTTTCAGCTACAAATACATGTGCACTTGGGCTTCACTGACAGCTCAGTAGGTAAAGAACTCATCTGCAGTGCANTATATATATATATACAGCTAACTATATATATATATACAGCTAACTATATATATATATAACTGTATAACTGTCTTACATAACAGTCATTCACTTCTATTGTTGCAAATTCTTCAAGAACTTTGTATTTTGCTATTTGTATAGAATATGTTTACTAAATTCTAGGATACTTCATTTTTTTTTTAAATTTTCCTTTGTTCTTTCAGAAATTTCTTTTGTGTTTTATCCATTCATTTTTTTTTCCCTATTGAAACATGTTCTTTTTCAAAAGACATTCATTCACCAGATTTTCAACATATATTTACTGAGTCCTTGGCTTATGTTAGATACTTTCTTTGAGAATACAGTGATATAAGAGAGAAGGTCTTGGCTATTGAATTTACCTTGTAGTTCAGTCTGTATCCTCAGTGTTGTGTAAACAAGTTATATTTGACTTTTTACTTCACCAACTATTAGTTCTGTGGTCACAGGGATGTTATTTGGGTTTTATGAGACTCAGTTTTCTTGTCTGTAAAATAGAAATACTTACAGCTATTCCTATATATTTCTGAATCCTGGTAATAATCCATTGGAATGTGCCCAAAGCAGTATTTAACACACAGTTGGGGCTCAAGGTCAGTGTCTTTACTTTCTTTCTCACCCGTCCTTTAACATTATAGCTGTAACTTATGGCCAGGACTATGTAGTTAAAGAATTGCTGCATGTTATATTATGCTTCTGGTGTTCTATTTGTTACCTAATACCTCCTGAGGCTCACCTACTTTTAATTCAAGGCACCCTTTTGATGCCTTGAAAAACTGGACTTAATCTGAACATGTGTTGACTATCATTCATCTTGTTTCTATTTCTCATTCATTTTTTTCCTTCATTTGAGATGCTTTGCCTTCATGTTGCCCTCTCTTTAATACTATTTACATGGATTTTCCCCTAAGTTTATTGTCAGTTTTTGACATATTCTGAATGTCCATGAGAAATGTATTTTCTTCCTGACAGTTGCTTCTGCAGGCATCAAAACCATCTTGTCATCATTAAATGTTTCTTCTAAAATCCTACACTTTTCTCAGTGTAGTTGAATTCATCATTTTTCTTGGTTGGAATAGTAGTTTATGTAAGGAATACTTGGTAATTATCACCTGTTCCTCTGTTTGATCCATAGAACAAACAATATTTGATATTCTTCTGCAAATAATTCTTCATTGAAATAGCACTCCCATGCTTTAGCCACTTAATTTTATGAATTAATTTGAACTTTCTACCCCCAATGGAAAGTATGACACTTCTCTCTAATCTCAGTAATTGATGAGCTGATATTCTGACTTCCTGGGCATTCTAAAAAAATCTCAACATATTTGACATGTATAATCACTTGATTTCTGGCAGACAATAACTAGTCTTTTCTATATTACCTGGCTTCACATAGCATACAATTTGCACGATTTTATATGGGGAAATCACCAATGTGTAAATTATTGTTAATTTTCTTCATTTGCATTAAAATAAAGGGAATTCTAGCCTATTAAAAAGCAGAGAGACAGCCTTTTGGACTCTGTGGGAGAGGGAGAGGGTGGGATGATTTGGGAGAGTGGCATTGTAACATGTATGATATCATAAGTGAAACAAATCGCCAGTCTAGGTTCGATGCAGGATGCTTGGGACTGATGCACGGGGATGATCCAGAGAGATGGTGTGGGGTGGGATGGGGGAGGGGAGGTCGGGATTGGGAGCTTATATACACTCATGGTTGATGCATGTCAATGTATAGCAAAATGAATACAGTATTGTAAAGCAAAACAAACTAAAAATTAAAATTAAAAAAAAAAAAGCAGAGACATTACTTTGCCAACAAAGATCTCTCTACTCAAAGCTATGGTTTTTCCAGTAGTCATGTATGGATATGAGAGTTGGACTATAAAGAAAGCTGAGTTCTAAAGAATTGATGCTTTGGAACTGTGGTGTTGGAGAAGACTCTTGAGAGTCCCTTGGACTGCGAGGAGATCAAAACAGTCAGTCCTAAAGAAAATCAGTCCTGAATATTCGTTAGAAGGACTGATGCTGAAGCTGAAACTCCAATCCTTTGGCCAGCTGATGTGAACTGACTCATTGGAAAGACACTGACACTAGGAAAGATTGAAGGCAGGGAAGAAGAGGACAACAGAGGATGAGATGGTTGGATGGCATCACCAACTGGATGGACATGAGTTTGAGCAAGCTCCGGGAGTTGGTGATGGACAGGGAAGCCTGGTCTACTGTAGTCCATGGGGTCGCAAAGAGTCAGACACAACTGAGAGACTGAAATGACATTAAAATCTCGATTCACTTTTCTTCTGCTATACAGGAAGATAAAATTTTCAAATTTCTCTAAACCTTTTTAATATCCTCCTATTCTTCTTCTTCTTTTTTTTTTATATTTTCAGCTACAAATACATGTGCACTTGGGCTTCACTGACAGCTCAGTAGGTAAAGAACTCATCTGCAGTGCAGAAGACACAGAAAATAGGAGTTCACTAGCTCTATACCTGGGCCAGGAAGATTTCCTGGAGGGGTAAATGGCAACCCACTCCAGTATTCTTTCCTGGGAAATCACATGGACAGAGGACCCTGATGGATGACAGTCTATGGGATCACGAAGAATCAGACCACACTCAGCGACTAAACACACACACACACACACACACACACACGTGCATTTAGGTTAGAATCTTAAAAACAGTGTCATACTTCTTTGAATCATTAAAAAAAAAACTGGATCAGGAAACTGCTTAAGATTAGTTACTGCTCAATAAAATTATTAATGATAATATTCAACATACAGATTACAAGATTGGCAAACTCCTTGGCATCATTAATGATACAAAGTAAACAATATATTTTAGCTAGTATAATTTTTATAAATGTCGTTAACAATAGACTTTCATTAATTTGGGGGATTAGCTGACAGCAGCCCAAATGAAGATCCTCTGGTAATGTGCTTACTTCCATATGCTCCAGCATACTTTAGGTACTTATTTCATTACTTATTCTTTATTTCAGGTAGGTCTTCTTGCTGTAGTCTCATCTTTTATGTTGCTTTCTTTAACTCATCAGTTGATTTTCCAAAATGGTTTTTCAATAATTTCCAAGTTCTATTCATTTTCTAAATGTAGCTCAATGCTGTTTTTTTTGGTTATCTTTGTTAATTGCTCGAAATTAAAAAACAACATTTAAACACATGGAGGTATATATATCTTCATCTTTATATACCCAAATACCTATATACATGTAAATATTTACAGATTTACTTACTTCAAAATTTGGTAAGACCACATAAATATTTTACATTATTGTTGAACTTAATAAAATATATTTGGGGAATGTAAGCAGTTCTTTCTTTGCATTTTAGCTATTTTTATGCATATAAGATACCTCTATCCCACTATAGGTCTTGAAAAGAAAGAATTTTTACCTTATTTGCTCTTGTATTATCTGAAGCATTGGGTGGCTTGGTGAGTGGAAAAATATTTGTGAAATAAGCAAATCAATCTATAAAAAACTAGTTTCTCATAATAGAGTCTTTTGCATGTTTGGTTTTTGGATATATCTACTTATGAGATACATATGCATTTTTAATTTGTGAATTTATTATAGTTTATACTAATTAACATATTTTATATACAAGTCCCTCTTGGAGTATAGGTTAAGGTGGATATGTATCCACATCTCTGTTTCTTAATGTTCATTTTACTGTTATATAAATCACCAGAAATTTTGTGAGACAGGGGGACATGTTTGCCTTGTAAATATTACTGTTCAGTTCAGTTGCTCAGTTGTGTCTGACTCTTTGCAACTCCATGGACTGCAGCATTCCAGGCTTCCCTCCATCACCAACTTGGAGCTTGCTCAAACTCATGTCCATCGAGTCAGTGATGCCCTCCAACCATCTCATCCTCTGTTGTCCTCTTCTCCTCCTGCCTTCAATCTTAATATTATTGTTGTACTCCCAGAAAATATTATGTCAGTAGCATTATAATGACACAATAACATGGATGGAATATAATCTCACCAAAGATCATCTCAGGAATTAATCAATGTGTTATTTCTTCAAGTAACACTACCTAAAAATAAGAATTCTGGTATTTGGTTAAATCAAATGAAATAACAAATATGTCATCATTATTAAAGTATAGTTATTTTAATATTAATTTTTACACATTCAACAGCTTTCAATATAGAGTCTCTGGTTGTTTAATAACAAAATTCATTAAAGGAGAAGTCAAAGTATGATTATGAATATATATTCTAAATTTTGAATTAAAATTTACAGTTATTTCATATTCAGTTCAGTTCAGTCGCTCAGTTGTGTCCAACTCTTTGCGACCCCATGAATCGCAGCACACCAGGCCTCCCTGTCCATCACCAACTCCTGGAGTTCACTCAGATTCATGCCCATCGAGTCAGTAATGCCATCCAGCTCTCTCATCATCTGTCATCCCCTTCTCCTCCTGCCCCCAGTCCCTCCTAGCATCAGAGTCTTTTCCAATGAGTCAACTCATAGTTTTCTTATTTAAATATTGCAACATTTATTAAGGAAGTAGGACAATTATTAAAATTCCAATTTTACAAATGAATAAACACAGGTTTAGATATTTAAAACTTGTTTTTGGTTATGAATGATAACTGTTTCTTTGAAATATCAAAACATGGGCAGAAATTCAGTCTGAATTCTTATTCAGTATACTTCTTATTATTAATTGCATATATATAAATTACTCAATGATACAAATTTTATTTTAATTTAAAGGGACTTTAGAACATTTTGGCCTCCATATTGAATGTACCTTTCATAACTGACTAAGTGATGTCTCTAATCCAGAGACTACTATTTCCTATTTTGGTCTAGTCCCCGTTAGTTTTTACCTGTTCCCACTGGAAAAAAAAAATGTGTGGAGTACGTAATGGACACTTCTAAGAAGAAATGAAATCGTATGAAGAAAATAAAAATCAGGAAAAAATAATGAAGTGAAATAACCTAATCTTTTCCCAGCATTACACTATTGTCATTGTCATTCTCTCTCTCTCTCTTTTTTTTTCGGTTTGATGCCTTCTTTCCTTCAGTCTGTACCTCTAAAGAAGAAGGCAACAGGAGATGATAAATTACTTTTAATGCTATTCTTTAGCCAATGGAGAAATTATCTTATTGCTTCAATTAGAGAGAAGGAGGTCAGGAGAAGATAATACTTTACAGAAAGAAGTGGTTGTGTAGCAGTAGTTTGAGAAAGATAGAGCAGACTATTCAAGTAAAGAGAACATCATATTCTACAAATGTTTGTTCTTTGTCTTTTTTGTTTGGTTTTAACTAGAAAGAAGCATCACAAGCTTAAAAAATGTATATTATTTAAGGTTTGTTTTTATTAAGCATATATTTAACTTTGACAATGGATTTTCCCTTATTAAGAAAAAGAAAAAAAAAAACCAGCAAACTACTTACACATAAAAAAGGAACATGTCTTTTGGAGAAATAAACATCCAATTTGTATAGGTAATTTCCAAAAATAAAATGAAGGACTGGTCACTCTGATCAGCATTCCTCCAGTGGTGTTATGGGAAAACTGATTTATACATTATTACTACAAAATAAACTATTTCAGCTGACCTGTGTTTGATCAACACTTTATTTCTTCTAAAAAACTCTAACTGGTGTCAGTAGCATGCACCTTCTCTTTCATATATACATGGAAGTTTCTTCCTGTGAGTTTAATTCTGCGATTAGCAGAGTTAAAATATGAAATATTTTTTGAAAATGCTCAATAAAGACTATTGGTAAAAATAGATATAGGTGGAGTAAGTAACAGATTTGTAGACAATTAAAATCTAGATGCATTCTGCATTCAGAATGCTTCATAAATGTCTGTAAATTCTCATTCCACTTTGAGGAACAAGAAAGTATAGCCATCTTAATTAGAGCCTTCTGGGAAGGACAGGGAAGCCTGGAGTGCTGCAGTCCATGGGGTCTCAAAGAGTCGAACGTGACTGAGAAACTGAACAACAGCAAACGGGATACAAGAAAGATAGTGTGGAACTTAAGCAGCAATCCTATTTGCTGTTTTGTTGTCAAAAAATTAATTTTTAGCAAGATTTTTAAATTGTAGGACTTCTCAATATTTGACATGATGATGTTGTTCATTAACATGATGATGTTAAAATGTTTATTTTATCAAGTATGTAGCTTTATCAAAAACATTTTATCTTGGTTTTTTTTTTTTTTTTTCCCTAAGTACCTCTTCAGATTGAGGCTTCCCGAGGGGCTCAGAGGTAAAAGAATCCAGCCTGCTAATGCAGGAGATAGGAGATGCAGATTCAGTCCCTGAGTCAGGAAGATCCCTGGAGAACCATTCCAGTATCCTTGCCTGGAGAATCCCATGGACAGAGGAGCCTGACAGGCTACATACAGTTCATAGCACTGCAAAGAGTCAGACACTGACTCTGTGTGTGCGACTGAGCACACACACATACACTTCAGATCACTATTCTGTATAACGTTGAGAAACATGTACATTAGAAGAGTTGCCTATTAAATTTTATCTTAAAAAGTGATCAAACTTATAATGTTTTTAAAAGCACGTTATATTAGGTGTCAGAATCACAGTACTAGTTTCCACATTGGTTGTGGATTTAAATGATAACTAGTTAATCTGTAAAATGGTAGTAAAGAAAAAGTTATATGTTTCCATAGCCATCTATTTACTTCCTGGTTGTGTATTCCAGCAGTTCACTTAACATTTCAAAGCCATGTTATCTATAAAGTGAAAGTGAAAGTCTCTCTCCTGTCTGACTCTTTGCAACCCCATGGACTTTACAGTCCCTGGAATTCTCCAGGCCAGAATACTGGAGTGGGTGGTTCCCTTCTCCAGAGTTCTTCCCAACCCAGGGTTTGAACCCCGGTCTCTCACTTTGCAAGTGGATTCTTTACCAAGTGAGCCATCAGGGAAGCCCGTCTATAGAGTGGGGGTTAATCTATACTTCACAGAATTTCTGTGAGGATAAAAGAGGAAATTACATAAGAGCATTTGATGCAGTGAAGGATGAGGTAAGCCACTGATGAAATTTGTTATTATTACAGTTATTCCTTCAACTTTATAATTAGCTATATCAGAAAATCATCTTAAGTGACAAAAGAAACAAATCTACAGATGCAAAAATCACAAGGTAAAAATTCAAACAATTACTAACTACTAAGAACAATAAAAGAGGTGACCCCTCTGGAAGAAGATAAACTTTACTTGCTTTGCAATCTTGCCTAAGGAAAAGTCACATACAGCAAAGTCATTCAGTCCTGTCTGACTCTTTGTGACATTTTGGACTGTAGCCCAGTAGGCTCCTCTGTTCATGGAATTCTGCAGGTAAGAATACTGGAGTGGGTTACCATTTCCTTCTCCAGGGCATCTTCCCAACCCAGGGGTCGAACCTGGGCCTCCCGCATTGCAGGCAATGCTCTTCTTGTATGTGGTTCTGTCTACTCCCCTGCAGTTTTGCCTAAGGGAAAAACCAATACAAGAATAGTTTTATTTGCAGCTCATTATTATCAATGGACATTTATTTGGCTTACCCATGACTGTGTTCTTGTAAGGATGGATTAAATAGACAGGATACTTACTCTTTAGAAGACTATAAAGAGATGTATTCTTTCTGTGTAACAACTTCCTTTCTATGCTAAGTTTGATGTGTTGGACAACTTTTCTGTGTTGCTGGGGAATATAATAAAATAATAACATTTTCTCCTCTCGTTACAGATGAGATAAAACTCTCCCTCTGGGTTTGAGAGACAGCCTTTAAATACTAGAATCCACTACCATGGTTTAGTTGATTCTTTGATGAGTCATGAAGGATATCTTCAGTTATCACAGTCAGTCACAATGTGACTGAGTGTGTATAAGAAAAAAAAGGATTTGAGAAGTAAATAGCATATGTCAATGTATAAAAGGGAAAGACGAGAGAATAGTAGTATGGAGAGGACTCTGAAGTTCTATCTAGACTTGTAACTACTTTATCCTCATGTTAACCATTTCTTTAGAAAGCTGGCTTTTTCCCTGTTGTATCCTCAGCACCTAGCATACTGCTTTAATTAAGTATACTGCATTGAATTAAATTGAATTGAACTGATTACTATTCATTGCTTTTTGTTTTTAATACAGTTTTCAATCGCTGATCTCATATACATGGTAAATGTTGGCATATCCTACGCTGCAAATTTTGGCGTGCTTAGGTATAGTCATAAACCATTTATATACATATGTAGTCTTATCATTGTTCAGATAACATGATTTAAAACAGGAAAACACAAACTATAAAAATAATGATAAAGATCTTGGATGTCAGCAGAAAAAACATTTTCATATTTTGTATGGAGATACATTTTTAAAAGAACTTGCATAATTTTCTCTTTGTTTCTTGTGATCCTAAGAAAGGCTCAATGTGAGAATTATAAAAGAAATCAAATTACCAAGGTCATGTAGCTGTAAACTAACCAAACCAAAATGAGATATCCTGCCTCTTATTGTTTTATGAAACTAAGAAGTGAAGGGTTTATTTTAATGCACAAAAATGTTAGGACTTTTAGAATTTAATAGATTATTTTCCAATTATAGGCTGTTTCTCAGGATTCATTATTCTTTGCTTTTAAGGTGGAGTTCCAAAATAACAAATTACTTAGATTCTATATATTTGTATCACATTCATTACAAACTTATGGTACGTATAGTACTTCTGTCATAATACTCTGTGGACTCCTGGTAATTACTAATTTTATTTCATAAACGCCAATGGCTTATTTATGTGAAATTAATCTTTTTGGGGGGGCGGTGTGTGGGCTTCCCAGATGGCACTAGTGGTAAAGAATCTACCTGCCCAAGCAGGAGATTCAAGATATATGGGTTCGGTCCCTAGGCTGAGAAGATCCTCTGGAGTAGGAAATCCTCCAGTATTCTTGCATGGAAAATCCCATGGACAGAGGAGCCTCGCAGTCTATTGTCCATAGAGTTGCCAATAGTTGGACATGATTGAGTGAGCGACTTACTTAATCTCTTTTTTCTTTGTGTACTCTCCTTTTTCTTGATAATATTGATAAGAACAGTGGTTCTGGGGGTAGGGGTGGGGGGGGTCAGTGAATATTGAAACCCACGAGAATTCCTCAGTCTAGGCACTGATGAAGTTTTGGTCTAGTTAGTTCTTTATTGTGGAGGCTGGCCTGTATGTTGAAGATGTTTAGCAGTATGCTAGACCTCTGTCCGCTTGTACCAGTAGCACACAACCCCCTGAGTTAAAACAACCGAAAAGGTCTCTCAGTTCAGTTCAATTCAGTTGCTCAGTCGTGTCTGACTCTTTGTGACCCGGTTAATCTCAGCACACCAGGCCTCCCTGTCCATCACCAACTCCCAGAGTTCACTCAGACTTATGCCCATCAAGTCAGTGTTGCCATCCACCCATCTCATCCTCAGTTGTCCCCTTCTCCTCCTGCCCCCAATCCCTCCCAGCACCAGAGTCTTTTCCAANCCATATTTTACTGTAATCCACACAGGCAAAGGCTTTGGCATAGTCAATAAAGCAGAAATAGATGTTTTTCTGGAACTCTCTTGCTTTTTTGATGATCCAGCGGATGTTGGCAATTTGATCTCTGGTTCCTCTGCCTTTTCTAAAACCAGCTTGAACATCAGGAATTACACGGGTCACGTATTGCTGAAGCCTGGTCTCTATATATTGTCAAATGTCCTTAGTCGGCGAAATAACTCTAGAATGTATTTTGTTAAGTGCTTTGTTACCTAGATTTTATGTGCATGTTCCTGTTTTTGTTTTATTTATCCTTTAGTATAGATGCAAATGTCATATTTCAGTTGTATTATATATCTTCAAAATTTGATTAAAGCAGTAGATAAACTAACAATTTTGTGTATACACAGAATATATATTCTAATTTTTATATGCGTTTTAAATCATTGAATTTCTTTTCCTTCTGTGAACTGCAGTAATGAAATAAATGTTAGGAAGCAAATTGTGTTTGATATGTATAATGAAGTACTGAAGTTAAATTGTTAGAGTAATTGAATTCAATTTTAATGTTAACTGTACATTTTGTAGCTCCTCATCGATTTAAACTAGATAAATTACATAAACAAAAGACAAATTTGTGTTCTCTACTGTTGAGAGGGGGGTAAAGGGAAAGGATCTGGCTGGCTAGTGGTGTTAAAATTTACAGTAAATGGCAGTAAGACAGCCTTGTTTGGAATGTTCAGCTGGATGAGCATTGTGTCAACACTTTTCTGGTGTTTCTTGATGATATCATGTTAATCTGAAGAGCACTTAGCAGATACTAATTATCATCTGGTGAACACTCTTGAGTGGGAAAGGTGAAAATCTATTCAGTAGGTGTAATGCCTGCTCAATTGTTAACCCAAACTGCAAGCTACCAAGCCTTAATGTTTTGGTGATAGTTTAGGTGTAAACAAAACAAATGCTGTGCATTGTTTTATACAATATATATTTCCTAGTGATAACATTATGATTTCTGTTATTTATATTTAAGAGTGGGTCAAATAACTTAACTTTGCTTATTACAGATCATGTTATTGTGTGATTACCATATAAAATTCAAAATACAAACTTCCAGATTGCTCTTCATATGATTTTAAGCTATTATTTCATTTTCAGAAAAAAAGTAATAAATATTCATTATATTTCCATGAAAGTTTAATATTTTAACATTAATGCACATTTTGATAATCATAGTAGGCATTCTTAAATGAGCAAATTTTAAGCATCATGTGTAAGAGAGTACATTAATACTTGTCTCAACTTCAGCTGTTTCTCTTTGTTTATTCCTGTTTCTTCCAACAATATATCCAAGACAAGTCCCAATTTCTTGAAATATCCATTTCAATATCTGAACTTGGCACACATTCATTACGAATTTTTGGATTACTATTGACTCCATTACCAGTATCCTGATATCCAATAAATATTTTTATAGATTTTGATTAAAAATGTATGTATTGGATTAAAATTTTCCTGTACCTTTTTTATTATATCTTCTTAGGAATGACTTAAAAATCTGTTACACTTTATCATTTTCATTACTGCAACATAAATGTTCTTAGCTCCTCCTATGTGAACACTTACTTGTTCCTGTATGAGTAGTTCCTATATAACACTTATTCCTGGCTTGTTTTTCTATATCTCCATGCTCTCTTCTGTAATTGATTGGAGAAGATTCATACTTAGCTGTGTCCCAAGATATGGCAGAAATAATTCTATATTGAAGTGAAGATGCATGCATGTGTGCTTAATCATTTGGTAGTGTATGAATCCTTGAGACCCCATGGACTGCAGCCTTCCAGGCTCCTCTGTTCATGAGATTTTCTAGGCAAGAATACAGGAGTTGCCATGCCCTCCTCCAGGGTATCTTCCTGACCCAGAGATGAAACCTGGGTCTCCTGCATTGCAGGCGGATTCTTAACTGTCTGAGCCACCAGGGAAGCCTGAAGTGAAGATGAGTGTTGATTTATTATTTAATTCTGTTCAGGCTTATTGTCACTCTATAAAAGTATCCTGATTGTGTAACTTGATCTGAAATTCATTATATTACTTTATGCCTAAACTTCTGGGCATCTAGCCTAATGAAATGGAAGGATTTCCTAGAGAGTTCACAAAGCATCCCAACATGAACTTTTCCATTCTTAAAGAATTTTCAACAGAGATAGATTAAATTCTACTATTAATGATGCTTTGTCAACAATGAGGAAGAAATAATGGATGAATTATGACCCTAT
Source organism: Neotragus moschatus (assembly GCA_006410615.1). Taxonomy (NCBI): domain Eukaryota; kingdom Metazoa; phylum Chordata; class Mammalia; order Artiodactyla; family Bovidae; genus Neotragus; species Neotragus moschatus. The sequence goes on along the minus strand of SJYA01000443.1, from coordinate 13,292 downwards.
ATCTTAAATAACACTGTCCAATGAATTCAGCATAAATTCTACCCCTACATTATCAGATGATTTGAAAAAAGCTCCACATTTTTGACCTATATGAGCCAACTCACCCAACTACATGAACTTTCTATAGTATTTACACTTGTCAAACTATTGCTTGCGGTAAAAGGGTTCTTTAATGAAAACAGCAAATAAATCCAATAGCAACAATAAAACAACCTGCTAATGTGTATCCCTCTTCAGTAGGCATCACCATTTCAGTGTCCCTTAGTAATTTAATTATATTCTAGTCTTAGAAAATGCCACCTTAAGTGTGGTCACCTCTTAAATGTGACCATTTTGTAATCAGAGGTCTGAACTGGGTGGTGGGAAGATATAGCAAATACTACTAGACCTATAAATCTGTATACTATATCATATAGATCATATACTACTTATGGAGCTCTATCTGTAGACCCTCAAATGAGCCCTCATCCTGATTTAATCTGGAGTGCCTAAAGAAATATTGTTCCTTTATTAAAAATGGGCCTTCCCTGCCTTCTGTCTCTCACACACACAACAGTGCCTCCTGTCTGAAAAAAAATTTTTTTTAAGATGAATGTATAAAGGATTAGATGATTGGATAAGATGAGATGGTTCGATGGCATCACCTACTCAATGGCCATGATTTTGAGCTAACTCTGGGAGATAGTGAAGGACAGGGAAGCCTGGAGTGCTGCAGTACATGGAATCACAAAGAATTGGACATGACTTAGTGACTGAACAACAAGAAAATGTATAAACTATAGAGTCCACTCTACATAGGAATTGTAAAGTAAGATAACTTAATTCTTAGTTGTGAAAGAAAAGAAATCAACAAATGTGTTACAGATATAAATTAGAATTTTAAGTAAGACTGGAGTTTATCAAATTCAAATCATGGTAGTAGGGCTTGGTACACTAATGTTTGAAGTGGTTTTTGAGTCCTGAGATGACCTGATGTAAGACCACAATGGTAACAGGCCTTTTTAATAAATTCACTGACAAAACTTAAGAGGCTAGATTGTACATATTTTTATATAAAAATTCAGAAATGGATTTAAATAAAATATACCTAATGTGAAAATGTGCTTTTATATAGTCAATTACTTGTAGCCAAAATATCATGATGTCTGCAAAATAAAGAAATAATGTGTTGAAATTTTTCTAAATAAAACTCTTTTCTATAGTCAGTCATTTTTTTGAGGAAGAAATTTTAATGTTTTCCTGGACTGTATCCTTTAGTACAAAGAAAAATTGTTTTGAAGAAATATTATGAGAGAAATGTTTCATTATAAGGATATAATTAATTATATAAATAGTATATATTTTGTCTTTTATTGTATTGTTTTTGAAAATATATTTTTGTAAAATAGATATTTTACAATTGTGTATTAATAGATTGCTAATCTGATTTTTATGACATGTAATTCATAGGACAAATAAGATCTGCATACTACATAAAGCTTCTTTTGTTTAAAACAATCTCTTGCTTCAAAAAAAGAAAAATCAATGTGAAACTGATAAAGAAAAGACATAGTGGTCAGCAATACATAATATGCCCCTGGGGTCACAAAGAGTCGGACACGACTGAGTGACTGAACTGAACTGAACTGAAGATACAGTACGACCTTGCAAGTTAAAATATATTCCTAGGCTACTCTTTCTTGTATACATTCACAAGAGAATTTCTAGTAACTAGGAGTCGATTTTAATGTCTCATTACTCTTTCTATACTTTTTCTATTTTGCCAAAGGATCTTCACATAGGCATAAGGAAACCTCTGGTGAATTCTGCTGGGGTTCCCTACAAGAAAATAATTCATGAGTTCATCAATCTTTTAGTCCCTTCAATTTATCTGGAGAGTTATGGATAGCATGCTGGGTAGCAGTACGTAGAACAGATCATCTTGAAAAATAATGCCATCTCCGTAATGGGGAAATTGCTATTTCCCAGTGGGAGTGACCTGTTTAGGCTCTATAGGTATGGTCCTATTGCACATTGCTGCTGGCAGAGAAAATCACATTCTTCTTGGTTTCCCATATTATTTTAAAAGTATTTAAGTGACTGAGACTTTAATTATGCCCAAAATAGTACATATAGTCAGTATAAAAGTCCTAATAAAAATGGACAAAAGGAAGGAATTTCATAGTTAAATGTATCATTCTCTTATTAAAACTTTCCAATGTATGAAGGTATTATAGGATTCTAAGATTATTAAATAATGTTTTACATTGTATATGCTGTTTCTGTAGACACAGTGGCAAACAAGAAAGTTGGCTTTCTTGGTGGCTCAGATGGTAACGAATCTGTTGGCAATGCAGGATCCCTGGGTCAGAAAGATCTCATGGAGAAGCGAGTGAAAATCCACTCCAGTATTCTTGCCTGGAGATTTCCATGGGCAGAGGACCTTGGCAGGCTACCGTCCATGGAATCGCAGAGTTGCACATGATTGAGTAACTAACACACACACGTGCTGTGTCTGTAGACACAATGGCAAACAAGAAAATAGTCTTCATTGGCTTGTTTTGTGTATGTCTTTTAGGTTTGATTATTTATTACTTGAAAATACGGATTTGTATTTCATTGTCCCTAATTAAGCAAAATAACTGTTAAATTACCAGTTGTTTAAACAAACTATCATTTCTCTTTTCCTGAATGTCACAATATCCATGTATATGTTGATATAAAATTCATTTTCTTCTCCCTAAGTAGAGAGAAAAATAATTAGTTGAAATTCAAAGGTAGCATATTAGTCTGAGTTCTCCAGAAAAATAGAATCAGTGGAATATATGTGTGTGTGTATGTATATAAAATATATATACTGTACATATGTGTATATCTTGTTTGAGTATATCCATCAGTTTATCTATTGATCTGTACCCAAGAATGTTGCAGTCTTGAGGAGAATTCTTTCTTTGGAAACATGTAATCTTTGTTCTCAATACTTTCAAACAATTGGATGAGGCCTACTCATTTTATGGCTCATCTACTTTACTGAGTCTACTGATTTAAATTCCAATCACACTTGAAAAGTACCTTCATAGTAAACTCTGACTGGCTTTAAACAAACAACTAGACACCATAGCCCAGCCATGTTGACATATAAGATTAACAGACTCAAGTAGTAAAAAGTAGATTTTGTCATCTCTGATATCCATGCACATCTCCCAAGTATTGAATGGAAGATTGGGAGTATGTCTAAAAAAAGAAACCTGATATTAAAGTGAATCTAACTTTTTTCTCAGAAATATGGTGTATTATTTCTTTATTGTTCTTTTTTTTAACCAGTACTTCTTTGCCTGAAACTGTGTTTCTCCTTTCTTTTTTTCCCCTATTTAAACTCAATTTAAACTTCAGTATAAATGTTGTTTTATTTACTGTTCCATCCTCACATTAATCTCTCAACCAATGTTCACAGGTAATTATTCATTTACTATAAAAGTAGCATGTTAACACAAAAATGCACATAAGTGTATATACAGTTAGATTGTGTTTCTTTTTGCCCAAACATATTTATTTAAGACAAATAATTAGCATGTTTTGAAACAGAAAAGTAAGAATTTCTTTCTGTGAGGTTATTTCCCATGCTCATACATTTATCCCTTTAATAAATGACCAGAAGTATAATATTACAATGCATTAAGGAAGTTATTATATATTTGATAAATATATTCATTTAAAATATTATTTTATTTCTTCTATCAAAGTCACTAATCTATGAGCTTTTATTACCCTGTGAGTTTAAATACTAGACCAGTCACTCATTAATTTATTCAACAGATACTTATTTTTTATCTCTAGAAATTTTTAAAAAATTATGAGGAATAGTTTTAGAAAAGCTAGTTAAATATTTTATGAATGCATAGATATCTTAAAAATTTCTCAAATTCATTAGATTTTCTTATTGCTATATAAACAAATTCATATGCTTTCCTTGGGAAGATGAAAATTTCTGAGATACTTATTAGGAACTTTTATTTATTCAGTTTGTGTGTGTGTGTTAGAACAGATTCAGAATGAGAGAACCTCTCCAGTTATAGAGGCTCTTTGATCCTCTTTGAACATTATTTAAAATACTTGGTTTCATTTATGAAACAATAAGGTCATAGGCCAACACCTGTAAAGTATTCAATGTCCATTATTTATAGTATCATTAATTGTGCTTTTCTTCTTTTCACAAGGCATTCTGTGTTTTTTTAACTATATTTATTATATTTTAAATTGTATAGTTATTTGTGGGAATATTTACCCAATGCCAGTCTTACTCATTAGACTTCTATAGAGCAAGGACCAGAGGTTACACATATTTACTCCACATGTATCACAGGGCCTAGCACATAATAAACTTTTAATTAAATTTGAGAATAGATTGTACATATTTTATAGGTTTAGAGAGCAAAGTCAAGAGGAATAAATTAATCTGTTGACATCCACAGAACTAGGAAATGGTAGAGATTGGTTTTCTGAGTGTTTGGCTGTGAAGTTTATAATGTTCTTGTACCATGTCTTGCTGACTCTCTTTTTGTCAGCCCTTAGGCAAAAATTTTGTTAATAATACATGGGATGAAAAGTTTTATCATTTGTCATGGGTTAAATAATATTCAAGATATGCTTTATTTGAAAGAGCAGTAAAAGACTTATGCTTGTAAATTAAATAAAACAAGAGAAACGGATTTATTGCTATTTTTGTGTAGACTATGTGTGATAGGGTTTTCAGCAGTAATCTACATTTGCCTAAAACCTGCAGTATCTGCCAATCTGACTGCTTTCCTTGCTACTGCCCTTCTACCCTGACCCTCCAACAGTCTCAACACAGCAGCAAAATGTTGAACAATCCTTTTTAAAAGGGTAAATCAGAAAATGTCAATCCTTTTCTCAAACTCTTCTAATTACACTCTCATCAGATGTACAATCCAAAGACCTTAAAATGACTCCAAAGGCCCTGTATGATCTGCCTGCAATTTATTTGATTTCATCTCCTACTGCTCTGCCTCTTATTTTTGCCTTCCTAGCTAACCATGCTCTTGTCTAAAGACCTTTGTACATGTTACTCCATCTTGAAACATTGTTTCCCTCGTCATCCACATGGGTTGCTCCCTTACCTGCTTCTATCTTTTAATNGCCTGCAATTTATTTGATTTCATCTCCTACTGCTCTGCCTCTTATTTTTGCCTTCCTAGCTAACCATGCTCTTGTCTAAAGACCTTTGTACATGTTACTCCATCTTGAAACATTGTTTCCCTCGTCATCCACATGGGTTGCTCCCTTACCTGCTTCTATCTTTTAATCAAGGATTATACTTTTGTGACTAGTGCTTATCACTGCTTGACATATTATATATTTATATATATATATATATTTGTTTACTGTTTGATGTAGAGTATAAGCTCATAAGGGGAGGGGCTTTATTTGATTTGTCTGTTGCTGTATGCCTGGCACTTAAAAAGGCATCTGATACAAAGTGTGCAGTAAAAATTTGTTGGATGAATGAATGGATATTTGAGAGAAGGTTTAATAGGTGTGTAGTCTATTCATAGCTCTTGTGTTTTTGTGTATTAGTTGCTCAGTCAGACTCCTCGAGACTCCATGGAATATAATCTGCCAGGATCCTCTGTCGATGGAATTCTCTAAGCAAGAATACTGAAGTGGGTTGCCGTTACCTCCTCCAGGGAATCTTCTTGACCCAGGGATGGAATCCAGGTCTCCTGCATTGCAGGCAGAATTTTTTTACCATCTGAGCCACTGGGGAAGCCGTATTCATAGCTCTAGATACTTCAGACTTATTCCTTACAGTAAGTTATAACATCTGAACTAAAGAATTTGAGTAATTTTAGCTTAATTACTTACAGAAGTAAAAATACTCACTGGAATTCAATTTAAACATCTAAATTTCCACCCAAAGTTGTTTACCCTTTGACAATGAGCAAATCACCTAAACGTGCTTTCTTTTCTCAAAAATAAAATGATACTGAAGCAATTTTAAAACTCTCTATTCAATTAATCAAGAAATAGTATTTATTAAGATAACTGTACATGTCCCTGTACTATAGAATTGTTTTTGTAGAATTACGTGTAACATATTTGTTTCAGAGTAAGATTTTGATAACCAACACATATTTGCTTTTGCATTGAGTCAAGGAAACAGTTGACTGTAATTTAATGATCAAATCAAACTGTTCTTTCATAGTAAATGGTCTAGTGACATCTACTGCATCTTTTTTTCCACCTGAACCAGAGAGAGTGTCAAGTAGTGATTAAGAGCATAAGCTCAGAGTGGGACTATTGAATTTGTTTATGGCTCATACACCCACTGGCTGAGTAATTTGGGGCAAGTGTTTTGTTTTATTTATTTTTAATTTCTCTGTCTTCATTTTAATTTGTTTGTAGTGAGGATGGAAAAACTAGCACCTGTGTAATTTCATGCCATGAAGATTAAATGAATCAATATAGCTAAAGTGCTTAGAAGAGTGCCCAGCTGATAAACGCATTCTTTGTTAGCTGTTATCTGCCCTATATTTTATTGCATTTAATTTCTACTCTTACACAATAAGAAAGTATTGTGAAAGTATTTTTGAAAGTATATGGCATTTGAATCTAAGATAAAAATAAAGCTAAGTTCAGTTAGTGATATTTATGAGCTTCTCAAAAAATACTTAATGCTTTTAAACCTTTTAATGTGGTTTTTGGTAATATGTATAATGAAAATATTTCTCCATTTTCTTATTACTGATGAATCTTTACTGCATGGAGAATTATTAAAATAATTTATTTTTTGTATTGAAACAAATTGATAGTGAGTATGGAGTGGACAAAGGGTCTTTTGAATTTCATTTTGTTATTCAGTGAACATTTATTGATCACCTACTTTGTGATGAGCTTTGTACTAATATTTGGGTTACAAAATAAATAATTCAAACTAAAGAATATTAATAAATAATAGCATTCTAAGTCTTTTGAAAGCCTATTCGTATTTGATAAAGGCAGCATCAAGTGGATACGAAAAGTTCTAAAGTAAAAAATGATCAACCTATTTCTCAAAGTGAACAGGCAAAGCTTTATAGAGAAGGCAATGCTGAAGCTAAGTTTTAAATAAGAACTTTTTGCTGCTGCTAAGTCGCTTCAGTTGTGTCCGACTCTGGGCAACTCCATAGACGGCAGCCCACCAGGCTCCTCTGTCCCTGAGATTCTCCAGGCAAGAATATTGGAGTGGGTTGCCATTTCCTTCTCCAAGAATTCTTTAGGTAGGCTAAAGGGAAAAGGATTCTAAGAGATGCAGGGAATGGACATAAAAAATAATAGCACAATTTGGGGTCAATTAAAGTTATTACATTATTATTAGGGTATAATATGTGGAGAAGGCATAGCAAGAAATGAGGTTTGAAAACTAGACAAGGACCCTGTCATAAAGGTCTTTAAAAAGACTGGCAATTGTGGGATTTCATTGTTGTCTCTGAATTGTTCCAAGCATCAGAATGATCTGGTCAAGATTATATTTTAGAAAAGTCAAGATGGAAAGAAAAAGCAAATGACTGGAAGTTGGATTGTAAGTTTCCGAGTGTTAATCACTTAATCATGTTTGACTCTTTGTAACCCTATGGACTGTAGTCCTCCAGGTTCCTCTGTCCATTGGATTCTCCAGGCAAGAATACTGGAGCAGGTTACCATTCCCTTCTCTAAAGGATCTTCCAAACCCAGAAAACGAACCTGGGCCTCCTGGATTGCAGGCAGATTCTTTAATATCTGAGCCAACAGAGGTTATTACAAACAGCCAATGGGCAGATAAAATCAATTTTATTTCATTGAATGGGATAAAACACTTTCTATAAAAGATAACTGTAATTCATCTAATTGTAAAATGGGATTTAAATATTTTAAGGGAGCAAGCACTTTCTGACAAATACTGATCAGTATTTAGTTGAGTTCAGTTCAGTTCAGTTGCTCAGTCATGTGCAACCCCATGAATCGCAGCATGCCAGGCTTCCCTGTCCATCACCAACTCCCAGAGTTCACTCAGACTCACGTCCATTGAGTCCGTGATGCCATCCAGCCATCTTATCCTCGGTAATCCCCTTCTCTTCCTGCCCCCAATCCCTCCTAGCATCAGAGTCTTTTCCAANGCTGTCGTATTTCATCACTGTATATGCAGAGAATTTAATGTCAAGTTAAAATATTTATCTCATCTATATGTATTTCTCCTATATTTAAAATTGATATTCAGATCTTCTAAATGAATTCTATTTTTATTTTCTTATAGCCAATAGAATTCTTCTATGTTATTTTGAAATAATATGATTTAATAGCTGATGTATTTGTATACTGTATTTGCAAAATCTAATTTATTAAAATATAATTTTATGCCATAATATGCTAAAATGTGATGCCATCTGTTAGAAATTATTATTGTTGCTACATCACTATCTTTGACTCAAAGTTTTACTAGCACTTGTGACATAGAGGAATCTTCTTTGCTTACGTAACTCATACTGTTCCAGTAGAAGTGTTGTTATAAGTCGTTTTGTCCTATGGATTTCTTTAATAAATTTTAGTTAATTTACTTAATACATTATTTAAAATTATTCATTCTAATAATTCCTCAAACAATTAGAAAACTTTATCAGACTTAATGACTAGTATGGAAATTAAGACAACATACATTTGATGCTTACTCTTTTATTTGCAAATATTATTCCATATTTGAAGATTCTCTTTATTTGTAGCCCCAAAAGTGATACTCAGGACACTTCACGGCCATTTGCATACAAGTGCAGATTAACAAAAAATTTCTACACATTCCCAGGTGGTCAAAAGAGATGATGTCCTGTCTTTATGTTTCAGCTTTCGTACTGTAAACAAGTGTCTTTTTTGAAGTCTATTTATGGTCTCATCTTTTCCATCATTTTTGTTCTTGATTTCACTGTTTAAAATGCCCTCCAAGCATAATGCTGAAGTGTTCCTACATATTCCCTGGTAGAAAACACTGTCATGTATCTTATGGAGAAAATGCATGGCATAGATAAGTTTCATTCAGGCATGAGTTTTAGGGCTGTTGGCTGAGAGTTCAATGCATTAATGAGGGTTCAACTTATGTTAAGGTTGTGAGCATTAATGCCTTAAATGCTAAAGGATCTTTAATCAGAAACTCACACAAACACAAAGGTTATGTTTTTATTGGGTGATGAAAATTCTGTGACCAAAGATCCCCATGAACCCAGCTTTGTATTTCCCCCATACGCAGTGGTTCACTATTTGCTGATTCATTTGGTTGCAGCAACTTAATTAAACATAAAAACACCGTGGATAATAAGAATTAACTTTATTTACAATTTCCAGCTAGTAACTTCAGCTGTACAAGGTAGAAGATGCCTAAGCGATATTTTGCTTTCATGCATAATATATTAAGCAATGTTACAAATATGTGTAAATTCATACTGTTGAGGAGAAAATTCTTGAATCATTTATCATCCCATGTAGAGCAGATAGAATAAGATTACAGAAACTAACAGATCTAAAATTTCTTATTCTCTTGAATAGTTAAAATAAGATATAAAATTGTCAGAGAGGATAAGTTATAAAAAAGTATATGTATCAAAATTAATGACTGAAAAACTAAGTCACTTGTAGCAGCCTTGATGCAGTAACCCTCCCTTGCATCCTGGAATATTTATTTTAAATATGGATAATAAGGAACTCGCATGTATATGTAAAAATTTTTCTACCACATGTTGTTACCAAAACAAAATAAAGCAAGAACATTGAATAAAATATATTATTAATGAGGAACATAGAATTAACTTGGGATCAGAGACTAAATATGGTGTACTGGAAAATCAGATTAAGAAGCTATACTTAGGTAAATCTGAAAGGATAAATCTAGCTTTCCCTATAAATCTCCTATTAACCTAAAACAAAGAGAATTTAATTTATAATTCAAACAAATTAAAAACTTTGAGCAAACATATACTAATAATACAAATATATTTATCCAGACTTCACATAATACAGAAATTAATATACTTATTTTTAGAAATAGTGTGAAGTGACATAAAACAATTCTATAAGTAATGTAATATTTGAGATTCTTAATGCATATAATTAGATAATGAGAGTTAATATTTATAGTGGATATAATCCAGTAAATTTATATACATAACAGACCTCATTTTTATACATTGTTATAATTGTAGTCAAGTTGTGGTTTTGTTTTTGTACTTTTTTATTAGAAAAATAACTCTACTTAGTTGTAGTAGCAAACGTACTTGGATAGTAACACAGAAATGTGACTCTGACTGGCTCAGCCCCCAAATCTAATAGTAAAAACAGACACATAAACCTTTCTTAACATTCTAGATTATTTCCTACTTATCCCTCAGAATACTCATATGAGATAGATACTATTAAACCTTATTCATATGCCTATCTAAGACTTACCTTTTAAAGAATTGAAGTAACATTTGTATGATTAGTGTTTGTAAGGACATGTTCAGTGATTTTAGTTGAGACAAGAAGTATATTCTCATGGTATATAAATAATTTGATATGCTTTACATGGCCTATTTTCATTAATACAACTGAATCATTCTATATCATTATAAATATCAGAGTCATACAAAGATATACAACATGTTATTGAAAAATATTTTCAGATATAAAAATAATGAAAAATAAGGGCAAATGTTATTTATCAATACATTTAATCTTAGTTTATAGTTCACTCATTTATCTGTTTTAATAGCATGATTTACGTATTATTAGCGTGACTTTCACTAATCATATTATATAATGGCTTTCAAATACAGTATTAAAATAAAGCAATCTTTGTCTTTCTAGACATATATTACTTTATAGAAACATAACATTATATGCTGGGAACTTAATAACAATATGTTATAGGAATATTTACAGTTAAATTATTTAATTCGCTTCCAAGCAGAGCTAGTGCCTTCTGTATCTGTAGCTATAACTCTTTGCAGTTGTGTAAGGCATGTCAGCAGAGAAGGCAATGGCACCCCACTTCAGTACTCTTGCCTGGAAAGTCCCATGGGCGGAGGAGCCTGGTAGGGTGCAGTCTATGGGGTCGCTAAGAGTCAGACACGACTGAGGGACTTGACTTTCACTTTTCACTTTTATGCATTGGAAAAGGAAATGGCAACCCACTCCAGTGTTTTTGCCTGGAGAATCCCAGGGACAGGGACATGCCAGTCCCCTGGTGGGCTGCCGTCTATGGGGTTGCACAGAGTCGGACATGACTGAAATGACTTAGCATGCAATAGCAAGGCACGTCAGAAATGAGACAGAGTTAGAATTTCAGCTTTATCATTTACTAATTTAGTAACCTTGAGCAATACAGTTAACCTGTCTATGCTTTGTTTTTTTCTCATAATACAAATGGAAATAAAGTATTTCATAGCCTCATAGCCTTGTGGTGGTGATTAAATTAAAGAATGTTATGCTGATCTACTAACATAATCTGACACATAAGTTCCTGATAGGTGTGAGCAGTTACTATTACTCTAAATATATTTTATATAAAATGTCATGGGTAAATTATTAGCTCTTGTATCAGAGAATACTAAACCCATCGAGACCCAATAAAGAGCTATTGAATGAATGAATGAAAGCTCTTGCTTATCATTTAGATGTAAAATAAATCCAAAGATACTTACTTGAATAACTGTGTGCCACTCAGCCCTGGAGATAGCACAAAGAACAGAACAGATTTGGTTTCTGACATCATGGTACTTAAAATCTAATAGGGAAAATAAAGTGAAATATATACATATATGTTTCTGTATTTGTATACAATATATTTCATTTTTGGCATATGACTATTAACCAATGCACTGTAGTTTAACATTTTCCATCACAAATCATACTTTTAGCACCTCAATTCATTTTAGTGCAACTAGAAACATGTGGAAATTGCTTGTTTTAAAATAAATAGTATCAAGAAGTAAGGCATTCATTTTGCAATTTACTTTGAATAATAAATATGTGGCATATAAAGAATAATAACCTATGTAACATCAAGTATATGACAAAGTGATGAGCTTCTCTGGTGGCTCAGTGGCGAAGAATCTGCCTGCAATGCGGGAGACCCAGGTTCAATCCCTAGATGTGGAATATCCCCTCAAGAAGAGAATGGCTAGCCACTCCAGTATTCTTGCCTGGAGAATTCCATGGATAGAGGAGCCTGGTGGGCTGTATACAGTGCATGGGGTCACAAAGAGTCAGACACGACTGAGTGACTAACAGACACACAACATCAAGTGTAGTCTGTGATGCTGACAACATAAAATTTGTTATCACCTTGATATTAATGATGTACCTTATAAGCTACATCATTGTTCTTCTCATCTGCAGTTAACTTTTGAAAGGAAATACAAAATGATAGTAATAAAAATACAAAGAAGAGCCCCATCTATAAGAGCTCACTGCAGACAAAAATGTTCTCTTCTTTAAATAGTAATTAATATCAACATGAATGCTTACTATATTCTGAAGGTTTTCCAGATATTGTATCATCTTCATAAACCCTCACAATAACTCTCTTAAGTAGTTATTATAATTAAACACATTAATGGATAAAGAACTTAAAGTAAAATGAGGCTAAGTAATGTGTCCTCATTCAGAATCTGGTGATAGAGATAGAATTCAAGTCTTGCTCCAGAGTTTGAATTATTAACCTCTTCTATGTCATACTGGCTGTATAATGGAGTTATTTCATTTTGGATATTCTGGATGTAGAGGATATTAGGATTCACTAAGTTTGGATTTAACTCCCTCTCCTTTTTTTTCATTATTTTTTCATTTCATTCCCTCCCTCTCTTTTTCATTATTGTATTTAAAGACCTAAAATATGTAGACGAGTAACACATGCAATGACCCATTTCTAACTCTAAAATACGGTAAAAAAAATCAAGATTTTATAATAATGTGCATTGATAGATTTATCTTGCAAGTTTCAGTTCAGTTCAGTTCAGTCACTCAGTCGTGTCCAACTCTTTGCAACCCCATGAACCGCAGCACGCCAGGCCTCCCTGTCCATCACCAACTCCTGGAGTTCACTCAGACTCACGCCCATCGAGTCGGTGATGCCATCCAGCCATCTCATCCTCTGTCGTCCCCTTCTCCTCCTGCCCCCAATCCCTCCCAGCGTCAGAGTCTTTTCCAATGAGTCAACTCTTCGCATGAGGTGGCCAAAGTACTGGAGCTTCAGCTTTAGCATCATTCCTTGCAAAGAAATCCCAGGGCTGATCTCCTTCAGAATGGACTGGTTG
>SJYA01000442.1:92760-112581 GCA_006410615.1 Neotragus moschatus | reverse complement strand
CTCTCATATCCACATGTGACTACTGCAAAAATCATGACTTGGACTAGATAAACCTTTGTCAGCAAAGTAATGTCTCTGCTTTTTAATATGCTGTTTAAGTTGGTCATAGCTTTTCTTCCAAGGAGCAAGTATCTTTTAATTTTGTGGCTTCTGTCACCATCTGTAGTGATTTTGGAGCCCAAGAAAATAGTTTCTCACTGTTTCCATTGTTTCTCTATCTATTTTCCATGAACTGATGAGACTGGATGCCACAATTTTTGTTTTTTGAACATTGAGTTTTAAGCCAGCTTTTTCACTCTCATCCTTCAGCTTCATCAAGAGGCTCTTTAGTTCTTTGCTTTTTGCTCTAAGGGTGGTGTCATCTGCATATCTGAGGTTATTAATATTTCTCCCAGCAATCTTGATTCTATCTTGAGCTTCATCCAGCCCAGCATTTTGCATGATGTACTCTGCATAGAAGTTAAACAAACAGGTGACCATATACAGCCTTGACGTACTCCTTTCCAGATTTGGAACCAATTCATTGTTCCATGTCTGGTTCTAACTGTTGTTTCTTGATCTGCATACAGTTTTCACAGNAATCTTGATTCTATCTTGAGCTTCATCCAGCCCAGCATTTTGCATGATGTACTCTGCATAGAAGTTAAACAAACAGGTGACCATATACAGCCTTGACGTACTCCTTTCCAGATTTGGAACCAATTCATTGTTCCATGTCTGGTTCTAACTGTTGTTTCTTGATCTGCATACAGTTTTCACAGGAGACAAGTAAGGTGGTGTGGTATTTCCATCCCTTTAAGAACATTCCACAGTTTGTTGTGATCCACACAAAGGTTTTAGCATAATCTATGAAACAGAAATAGATGTTTTTCTGGAACACTCTTGCTTTTTCAGTGATCCAATAGATGTTTGCAATTTGATCTCTCCTTCCTCTGCATTTTGTAAATCCAGCTTAAACATTTGGGAGTTCTTGGTTTACATAGTGTTGAAGCCTGGCTTGGAGAATTTTGAGCATTATTTTGCTAGCATGTGAAATGAGTGTAATTGTGACGTAGTTTGAACAGTCTTTGGTATTGCCCTTCTTTTGGGTTGGAATGAAAGCTGAACTTTTCCAGTCCTGTGGCCACTGCTGCCTTTTCCGTATTTCCTAGCAGCATCTTAACAGCATCTTCTTTTAGGATTTGAAATAGCTCAGCTAGTATTCAGTCACCTCAACCTACTTAGTTTGTAGTGATGTTTCCTAAGGCCCACTTGACTTTGCACTCCAAGATGTCTGGCTCTAGGTTAGTGATCACACCATTGTGGTTATTTGGTCATTAAGATCTTTTTTTGTATAGGTCTTGTATTCTTGCCACCTCTTCTTTATATCTTCTGCTTTTATATGTAACATTCCTTATTGCTTCTTTTATACGTAACATTCCTTATTGTTGAGTTTTCTATGTGATTTATTTCTCAAAATACTAGTATGTTTAAAATACTGTTTGACATATTTATTTATCAGAAGTGTAATAATTCCTAGTCTTTTGTGTTAATTTGTTTCACAAATGTGTATTAGCCTGGCTGCATATATAATATTTTCCACAGTACTTTATAGGGGGAAGAACTGCTAAAGATATATGGCTCTGAAGTGCTCCCTATGCACCACCCTGGATTTCCTGCATATTTGAAGGATATTTACCCTGCATTAATAGCTACTGCCGCTGCTAAGTCGCTTCAGTCGTGTCCAACTCTGTGCGACCCCAGAGACGGCAGCCCACCAGGCTCCCCCGTCCCTGGGATTCTCCAGGCAAGAACACTGGAGTGGGTTGCCATTTCCTTCTCCAATGCAAGAAAGTGAAAAGTGAAAGTGAAGTCGCTCAGTGTGTCTGACTCTTCGCAATCCCATGGACTGCAGCCCACCAGGCTCCTCTATCCGTGGGATTTTCCAGGCAAGAGTGCTGGAGTGGGGGGGGGGGGGCATTGCCAGTGGTACATAATTGCAGTGGCTTTCTAATGCTAAATGTCTATATAGAGGATAATTCATTAGCTATTGTGGGAGAGTTGAGCTTAGTGTAATTTCCCAGGAGTTTTACTTATGTTCCCTTTTGATGTTTGAAGAAAGGAAAAGTAATTGTTATGGGTTACTTACTATGGATTTGTATTTACAAAGAAGAAAATTGGGGTGTGTCAGAGCAAAGGAGTTACATATGGTTTGTGGGGGACAGTTGGTGCATATTATTTTCTGTTTGATCCTCATAGTTTTTCAATCTGAAAAAATTAGCTATAATATATCTACGCTTTATAAATAGTTAATAACTTGTAGAACTTTTGGAAATTTTTTCAGATAAGAAAAATGTTATTCTGTACTTAAAAAAAATGCTTCTGTTTTCCATTTTCTTTTTTACATTTTAAATAGCTGAGTTTTTCTGGCTTTCTTCATATATTTTATCCTTTGCATATCTTTTTAATCTCTATACTGTCACTAAGCAACATTTGAATTCATTTTACAAATTAGTGCTTTCTTCTGTAAGATAGTGACCTGATTTATTTCATATTACTTATTGGAATAAATCTCTTAAAGACTATGTGATCTTCCTTTAAAAAGAGCCACTGNTCTTCATATATTTTATCCTTTGCATATCTTTTTAATCTCTATACTGTCACTAAGCAACATTTGAATTCATTTTACAAATTAGTGCTTTCTTCTGTAAGATAGTGACCTGATTTATTTCATATTACTTATTGGAATAAATCTCTTAAAGACTATGTGATCTTCCTTTAAAAAGAGCCACTGCCCAAATTTGGACTCTGCACTCTGGCTATGCATTCTGTAATGCTATGTAAGTGAAGTACAGAGAGGATTGGATGGTGTCAACAGGTCATTGTAGATTGAGCAAGTCATGGTGTAAGTGCTGATGGCATTTGCTTTACCTTCCAAGAAAGGTCTTTGTTTCACCACTGACTGCATGTACTGTTTCTCTGAGCCTGTGGTTTTGGTAGCAGCAGTAGTGGAGGGGTGGTTCTGCTGGGGAGGGATTTCATCTTCTCAATTCACAGGCAAATTTTTTTAAGCAAGTAATTTGGTTAGTATTTCACACTAACTTCCATTTGAAATGCATAAGCATGTCTTAAAATTTCTGGCATATTTTGTCATCTCTCAGTTTTTCACTATATTCAGCTTGAAGTGACTGAAGTTAAATATGTAGGTTCAAATAGAAATCCTAAAATCTAATCATACACCTTGAAAATAGCTAGATATTAATAAACTTTCCTACATATGGTTAGGTTTTTTGGAGGAGTTATTTTGTGATCATTTTATTTTTGCTTAGATTTGATGTTAAAATACATACCAGTATCTAAAGAATAATGATTATATCCTTTCCACTTATATGCAGGAAAAGATAGAAAGTAAATCCATGGTTTTCAAAGGAGTAAAGAAAAAATACAGTGGTCTTACTATAATGATTATACATTATAGAAGTTGATTAACTGATCAATTAATTCCGCCAACATTTATTGCATATTTTATATATGGAGCACATTATAAAGTACTGAAATACAGAGATAAAAATATACATGATTAAGTTTGGCACAGTTATTCAACATGTACATCGTTCATTGTCATTTAACTGCTTCTTTCATGTACTGTAAAATTTTAGATTTTAGCTTCAGAATATTATAATTATATTAAGAATTCTTTGTCTAATATTTTTTATTATTTTGACTGCTTCATTTTCAGAAATAAGGTTTTTGTTTTTTTTTTTTAATACTAACCAGTTAACACTCTAGTAGCATTCTTTGTGACTTTTACTGTGAATGTTACTTGCTACACTAAAGGCAATGAAGACTTTTCAGATGGAAATTAAATATTTTACATTTTCACTTCCAAGTGAAAGAATATTGGTTTTCATTACAATTTCAGGTGCCCAATAATGAAAGCAAACTAATTTTTTATAAAATGCTTTCAATGTTTATTAGCTTTTGAGAGATACTCAGGAAGAAAAATTTGTCTCCTTTAACATAGAATCAAGAAGGATTGATATGTTCACCTGAAAAATCAGAGTAATCTGATCCTCTACTGTAATGAACACTTGATTAATGTGAAACTTTACATAGTGTCATTAAAGAGAGGCAATATGATTGATTAGATCAGGACAACTATACATTTCACCAGTCTGTGCTATTTATGGAGTAGTGGGTGTATGAATGAATGGTGAATGAAAGCAATTAATGTCACAGGTAAATAAATTTCAGCTGGAAATCTAGATTGATATAACATTTATGGAAACTGATGTATGTGATGAAATTTGAATTAAAAGGGAAACAATGGAACATTGAAAATTGTTGGGACTTTAAATAGAAGTAAACACATCACTAATAGTTGGCAAACTATTTGGAAAATATTTCAGATTTATGAAAGCTACTTGAAAGATATTCCTACATTTGAATTATGAAAAATCACATGTAGATACTGAAACATTTTGCTATTATTTACTTCAATTTAAACTATCACGAATGTTAGAGAACATTCTGAGCTAACTGGCAAAGAGTCAATGACAAATGAATCAATGAAGTATTCATTAGAGGAATTCAGTAGGAATCCTTAACCATCTCCAACCCTATTAAAATTTGCAAAATACTTCTGTGCTCTACTTTCAATCCTTTCAAAAGGTTATGAAAAACATCAATTTTAAATTAGGACATGGCTGCTATGGTTGCTCAGAGCAATATTGGTCTTTATGGTGTCTAATAATGTCATGAGAGCAGCAACATTATTATCCCAAAGTGAATCACAAGATTAAACTTTTGCTCAGGACTTTTGGTTTGTTCCATCGGATTGCATAGAGTATCTTGTCTATTTAATCAGCAAATGACCACAAATCTTTAAGGGATAAAATTATTATAAAATAAACATAAGAAAGCTATCTCATTTCTTTCCTTACTTTCTTCATTTATGGGAAAAAAAGTCCATTTATTTATGGAATGTACATTCCATTCTAGGTTTTGTCATTACTGTTATTACTGGTAATTCATTCATAATAATTCAAAATATATATATATGTATATAAAAATTCTATCTTCATGGGACTTCTTACAGAAAGAGATAGAAAATACATAAGAATATGGGGTGGGAGGTGGGGGGGTTTCAAGATTGGGAACTCATGTACACCTGAGATGGAAAAAAATAAAAATTAATAATATAAATAAATAAATAAAATAAAATAAAATAAGAGAATAAGTAACATATGTATTATATTAAATATTGGCAAGTGGTGGAGAGAAAAGGAATACATCAGCAAGAAGTGTGTATGGGTTGAAAGATTAGAATGGGCAAGAAAAGTTTCTCTTAAAAAAGTGAATTTTTAATAAATCTTAAATATAAGTTCCCTCTCACAAGACTGGCATGAAATGAGAATGTCTGCCTGGGTGCAGACTGTGAGACTGGAATAGAAGAAATGAGACTAGAGAAATAAGAGAGAGGGAGCAACAATAGGAGCTCTAGAGATGGACTTTGGCATTTACTCTGAGCAAAAAAAAAAGAAAACTATTATTAGCAGATTTCTGTGGAGAGTTCTTACTCTGGGTTTATGAAATCATTCATTTATACAGTTAAATTTTTAGATTTACATGCATGTGTGCTAAATCTCTTCAGTTGTGTCTGACTCTGCGACTATGTGGACTCTCCGTGGGATTCTCTAGGCAAGAATACTGGAGTGGGTCTCCATGCCCTCCTCCAGGGGATCTTCTCAACCCAGGGATTGAACCCACATCTCTTAAGTCTTCTGCACTGGTAGACAGGTCCTTTATTATAAGCACCACCATAGATCTTCCAAATTCTTGATGCCAGTCATGTATATCTCAAATTTATTAACATATAATACATCCAGTGTTTCTAGAATTTACATGTCTTACTTATATGATCAACATTGTTACAGAATTTCTGTGCAGAAAAAAAGATAAAGTTTAAAGAATGTATTCTTAAGAAACTAAGTTAATTAGTTTAATGCTGCAGGACAAAGTTAACCAGAAAGCTAGAAATACCATGAATTACAGAAATTTTGTAAATGCAAAACAAAAATCTTGAGAAATCAAGCCAACATCTATTATTAAATCCTTAATAATATATACAAGTTGCCATTAATTTCTATAAACTTTTACTGCAGTTTTACTTTTATACTTAGTGCTTTTTTGTGCACTAAGAAGTCATTGCCACATGATAGTGAAATTTTATCCTATGCCTTTTTCCTACAACCTTTATAGCATTAGCTTGTTTTTAGGTCTTGTAATAGGAGAAGGCAAGGCACCCCACTCCAGTACTCTTGCCTGGAAAATCCCATGGATGGAGGAGCCTGGTAGGCTGCAGTTCATGGGGTCNTTTGTGCACTAAGAAGTCATTGCCACATGATAGTGAAATTTTATCCTATGCCTTTTTCCTACAACCTTTATAGCATTAGCTTGTTTTTAGGTCTTGTAATAGGAGAAGGCAAGGCACCCCACTCCAGTACTCTTGCCTGGAAAATCCCATGGATGGAGGAGCCTGGTAGGCTGCAGTTCATGGGGTCGCTAGGAGTCAGACACGACTGAGCGACTTCACTTTCACGCATTGGAGAAGGAAATGGCAACCCACTCCAGTGTTCTTGCCTGGAGAATCCCAGGGATGGAGGAGCCTGGTGGGCTGCCGTCTCTGGGGTCGCACAGAGTCGGACACGACTGAAGTGACTTAGCAGCAGCAGCAGGTCTTCTAATTATGTATGTGAGAGTGTGTGTGAGTGTATTGTGAGCTAAGGTGCAAATCTATTTTTTTTTCTTGAATATATCCAATTGTTTAAGCTCCATTTGTTGAAAATCTGTTTTCTCACATTAAATTCCTTTGGTTATTTTGTTAAGAAATGATTACCATATATATTCATTTGTTAATGAACACTCTTTTCTCTTCCATTGACTTATTTATACCACTTCAGTGTTCTTGCCTTGAGAACCCCATGAATGATATGAAAAGGTGAAAAGATAAACACTGAAAGATGAACTCCCAAGGTCGGTAGGTGCCCAATATACTACTGGAGATCAGTGAAGAAATAATTTCAGAAAGAATGAAGAGTTGTGGTCAAAGAAAAAACAACTCCTCATTGTGAATGTGACTAAAGCGGATGGAAGTAAAGTCTGATGCTGTAAAGAGCAATAGTGCATAGGAGTCTGGAATGTTAGGGACATAAATCAAGGCAAATTCGAAGTGGTCAAAAAAGAGATGGCAAGAGTGAACTTCAACATTTTAGGAATCAACAAACTAAAATGGACTAAAATGGGTGAAATTAACTCAGATGACCATTATATCTACTACTGTGGGCAAGAATCCCTTAAAAGTAATGCAGTAGCCTTCATAGTCAACAAAAAAGTCTGAAAGGCAGTACTTGGATGCAATCTCAAGAACAACAGAATGATCTGTTTGTTTCCAAGGCAAACCATTCAATATCACGGTAATCCAAGTCTATGCCTCAACAAGTAATCCTGAAGAAGCTGAAATTGAATGGTTCTATGAAAACCTACAAGACCTTCTAAAATTAACACCCCAAAAGATGTCCTTTTCATTATAGGGGACTGGAATGCAAAAGTAGGAAGTCAAGAAACACCTGGAGTTACAGGCAAATTTGGACTTGGAGTACAGAATGAAGCAGGGCAAAGGCTAATAGAGTTTTGCCAAGAGAACACACTGGTCATAGCAAATACACTTGTCAGCTCTATACAGTCAGCAAAAACAAGACTAGGAGCTGACTATGGCTCAGATCATGAATTCCTTATTTGTCAAATTCAGACTTAAATTGAAGAAAGTAGGGAAAACCACTAGACCATTCAGGTATGACCTAAATCAAATCACCTACGATTATACAGTGGAAGTGACCAGTGGATTCAAGGCATAGACCTGATAGACAGGGTACCTGCACAACTATGGATGGAGATTTGTGACACTGTACAGATGGTAGTGACCAATATCATCCTCAAGAAAAAGAAATGCAAAAAGGCCAAATGGTTGTCCAAGGAAGCCTTACAAATAGCTGTGAAAAGAAGAGAAGTGGAAGGCAAAGGAGAAAAGAAGATATACCCATTTGAATGCAGAGTTCCAAAGAATAGCAAAGAGAGATAAGAAAGCCTTCCTCAGGGATCAATGCAAAGAAACGGAGGAAAACAATAGAATGTGAAAGGCTAGAGACCTCTCCAAGAAAATTAAATATACCAAGGGAGCATTTCATGCAAAGATGGGTTCAATAAAGGATAGAAATGGTATGAAACGTAACAGAAGCAGAAGATATTAAGAAGAGGTGACAAGAATACACAGAAGAACTATGCAAAAAAGATCTTAATGACCCAGAAAATGACGATGGTGTAATCACTCACCTAGGATCAGACATCCTGGAATGTGAAGTCAAGTGGGCATTAGGAAACATCACTATCAATAAAGCTAGTGGAGGTAATGCAATTCCAGTTGAGTTATTTCAAATCATAAAAGATGATGCTGTGACAGTGTTGCACTCAATATGCCAGCAAATTTGGAAAACCCAGCAGGGGCCACAAGACTGGAAAAGGTCAGTTTTTATTCCAATCCCAAAGAAAGGCAATGACAAAGAACAATCAAACTACATCACAATTGCACTAATCTCACAAGCTAGCAAAGTAGTGCTCAAAATTCTCCAAGCCAGGCTTCAACAATACGTGAAACATGAAATTCCAGATGTTCAAGCTGGTTTTAGAAAAGGCAGAGGAACTCTAGGTTAAATTGCCAGCATCTGCTGAATCATCGAAAAAGCAAAAGAGTTCCAGAAAAACATCTGCTTCTGATTTATTGACTATGCCAAAGCCTTTGACTGTGTGGATCACAACAAATTGTGGAAATTTCTGAAAGAGATGGGCATATCAGACCAGCTGATCTGCCTCTTGAGAAATCTTTGTGTAGGACAGGAAGTAAGAGTTAGAAGTTGACATGGAACAACAGACTGGTTCCAAATAGGAAAAGGAGTACGTCAAGACTGTATATTGTCACCCTGTTTATTTAACTTATATGCAGATTACATCATGAGAAAAACCTGGGCTGGAGGAAGCACAAGCTGGAATCAAGATTGCTGGGAGAAATACAGATAACCGCAGATATGCAGATGACACCACACTAATGGAAGAAAGTGAGTAAGAAATAAAGAGCCTTTTGATGAAAGTGAAAGAAGAGAATGAAAATGTTGGCTTAAAACTGAACATTCAGAAAACTGAGATCATGACATCTGATCCCATCACTTCATGGCAAATAGATGGGGAAACAATGGAAACAGTGAGAGACTTTATTATTTTTTTGGCTCCAAATCACTACAGATGGTGACTGCAGCCATGAAATTAAAAAGCTGCAGCCAGTTTACTCCCAGAAGAAAAGCTATGACCAAACTAGACAGCATATTAAAAGGCTGAGACTTTACTTTGCTAACAAAAGTCCATTTAATAAAGGCTATGCTTTTTCCAGTGGTCATGTATGGATGTGAGAGTTGGACTATAAAGAAAACTGTGCACCAAAGAATTGATGCTTTTGAACTGTGGCTGTTGGAGAAGACCCTTGAGAGTCCCTTGGACTGAAAAGACATCCAACCAGTCTATCCTAAAGGAGATCAGTCCTGAGTATTCATTGGAAGGACTGATGCTAAACCTGAAACTCCAATACTTTGGCCACCTGTTGCGAAGAACTGACTTATTTGAAAAGACACTGATGCTGAGAGAGATTGAAAGTGGGAGGAGAAGGGGACAGCAGAGGATGATATGGTTGGATCGCATCACCTGCTCAGTGGAAATGAGTTTGAGTAAGCTCCAGGAGTTGGTGATACACAGGGAAGTCTGGCATGCTGCAGTCCATGGAATTGCAAAGAGTCAGACACAAATGAATGACTGAACTGAACTGAACTGATGATAATACTAAGATATCTTGATTATTGAAGGTATATAGTATTTCTGAAACATTAGTTGAGTCTTCTAAAGTTTTTCTCATCTTTTTGCTTATTATTTGTTTAAGATTTTTGTAATTCTATTTGGAAAATGCAGTAGTTTATGTTTGTATTGGGTAAGATTGAAGGATCTTTATTTGGCCTAAGTAGGGGATATTCTGTGGGGTTATGCAATTGCATTCAAAAGGATGAGGTGAGCAGGTGACTGAAAAAGAATAAAGGATGTTTTTATATATGTGCTATCATGGAATGCAGCTTCCCTGGTGGTTCAGACAGTAAAGAATCTGTCTGCAATGTGGGGGACCCTGGTTCTATCCCCTGGAGAAGGAAATGGCAACCCACTCCCATATTCTTGCCTGAAAAATTCCATGGACAGAGGAGCCTGGTGGGCTACAGTCCTTAGGATCTCAAAGAGTCAGACACAACTGAAGCAACTGAGCACAGGGCAAAGTAGTGATTATGTGATTTAAGACTAGCATATGATATGCTTCAGCAGTTGAGTGACAAACACATTATTATGTAATACATTCACATGTTTTAGAGATATTTACATTTTTTGTCTGTTATTTTTCTTAGGTTCAGTTCTAGGTATGTGATGTTGTTTGATATAATGTACACGTATCTTTACATAAAGGATATTCTAAATCTTTTGTTATAAACATAAACTGACTCAAATTTATATAAACAAGTTAAATTTAATTGACATTCTCACTAGCCAGTGAAGTTATCTGGATCAAAAGGCTTCTTTGAGGATATTTGAATTACAGTTTCAGTTTCCTTAATATCTTTAGAAAAAAATTTTGTTTTCCATTTCTTGTAACAATTTTGATAAATTGTGTTTCTTGGGAACTTGTATTTGAAAAACATATTTACTTAAAGGTGCATATATATTGATATAAACTATTGTTAATATATACTCATGACTTTTTAAAAGTCTAAATAATCTGTAACATTACCATTTTCTGAACCTGTTACTGGCAACATGCATTCCTCTTTTCTTATGATTAGTCTTGAGAGGTATTTTTAATTTTGTATTGCTTAAACAGAGCACTATGTATATATACATATATATTTATAATTAAAATCAGTTTTCTTTAAAATGAATTTTCTGGGCATCACTATATATATATTTCACAAGGATCAAGCCATCCCCAAGATAAAGAAATGCAAAAAAGCAAAATGGCTCTCTGACAAGGCCTTACAAATAGTTGTAAAAAGAGAAGTGAAAAGCAAAGGAGAAAAGGAAAGATATACCCATTTGAATGCAGATCCAAAGATAGGAAGGAGAGATAAGAAAGCCTTCCTCAATGATCAGTAAAAAGAAAAAGAGGAATACAGTAGAATGGGAAAGAAACAGTAGAGATCTCTTTAAGAAAATTAGAGAGTCCAAGAGAACTTTTCATGCAAAGATGGGCTCAATAAAGGACATAAATGGTACGAACCTAAGAGAGCGGAAGATATTAAGAAGAGGTGGCAAGAACACAGAAGAACTGTACAAAAAAGATCTTCACAACCCAGATAATCAGGATGGTGTGATTAATCACTAGAGCCAGACATCCTGGAATGTGAAGTCAACTGGGCCTTACGAAGCATCACTATGCACAAAGCAAGTGGAGGTGATGGAATTCCAGTGGAGCTATTTCAGTTCCTAAAAGACGATGCGGTGAAAGTGCTACACTCAATATGCCAGAAAATTTGAAAAACTCAGCAATGGCCACAGGAGTGGAAAAGATCAGTTTTCATTCCAATCCCAAAGAAAGGCAATGCCAAAGAATGCTCAACTGCCACACAATTGCACTCATCTCACATGCTAGTAAAGTAATGCTCAAAATTCTCCAAGCCAGGCTTCAGCAATATGTGAATCATGAACTACCAGATGTTCAAGCTGGCTTTAGAAAAGGCAGAGGAACCAGAGATCAAATTGCCAACATCTGCTAGATCATTGAAAAAGCAAGAGAGTTCCAGAAAACATCTATTTCTGCTTTATTGACTATGCCAAAACCTTTGACTGTGTGGATCACAATAAACTGCGGAAAATACTGAAAGTGATCAGAATACCAGACCACCTGACCTGCCTCTTGAGAAATCTGTATGCAGGTCAGGAAGCAACAATTAGAACTGGACATAGAACAACAGACTTGTTCCAAATAAGAAAAGGAGTACGTTAAGACCATATATTGTCACCCTGCTTATTTAACTTATATGCAGAGTACATCATGAGAAACTCTGGGCTGAATGAAGCACAAGCTAGAATCAAGATTGCCAGGAGAAATTATCAATAACCTCAGATATCCAGATGACACCATCCTTATGGCAGAAAGTGAGGAAGAATTAAAGAGCCTCTTGCTGAAAGTGAAAGAAGAGAGTGAAAATTTTGTCTTAAAACTCAACATTCAGAAAAATAAGATCATGGCATCTGGTTCCATCACTTTATGGCAAATAGATGAGTAAACACTGGAAACAGTGGTGGACTTTATTTTTTGAGCTCCAAAATCACTGCAGATGGTGATTGTAGCCATGAAATTAAAAGACGCTTACTCCTTGGAAGAAAAGTTATGACGAACCTAGATAGCATATTCAAAAGCAGAGACATTACTTTTGAATCTAGTCAAGGTCCATCTAGTCAAGGCTATGGTTTATCCAGTGGTCATGTGTGCATGTGAGAGTTGAACTGTGAAGAAGGCTGAGCGCCGAAGAATTGATGCTTTTGAACTGTGGTGTTGGAGAAGACTCTTGAGAGTCCCTTGGACTGCAAGGAGATCCAACCAGTCCATTTTGAAGGAGATCAGTCCTTCATTTGTGTTCATTTGAAGGACTGATGCTGACGCTGAAACTCCAATACTTTGGACACCTCATGTGAAGAGTTGACTCACTGGAAAAGACCCTGATCTTGGGAGGGATTGGGGGCAGAAGGAGAAGAGGAAGACAGAGGATGAGATGGCTGGATGGCATCACCGACTCGATGGACATGAGTTTGAGTGAACTCGGGGAGTTGGTGATGGACAGGGAGGCCTGGCGTGCTGTGATTCTTGGGGTGGCAAGGAGTCAGACACGATTGAGCAACTGAACTGAACTGAGCCAATATTTTTGCATTTCCCTCAATAATAGTTAGAAAAGATTAATTTTGTCATAATTTGTTGAAACACTTAAATAAAATGCTTATTAGCCGATTTTGAAAAAAATAACTCATTTTCATTCAGATTACCACTAATTTATCAGAATAAATTGTGGGACTTAAATATGCCTCTGTGTTGCTTCATCAGAGCTATAAGCACATCAACTGAAAGCACTTAAAATGAATTAGTTAGTTTGATTCTTTTGTCATTTCCCTATGGCATTTAAATATTTGATATTTTTTAAAAATACATTATCAAACACATATATAAATACATCATACTAAAGATTTTTTGTTTCTTTATAGTGGCAAAACAATATTTACATTGGTAGTGTTATGCCAATTATACTTCATACATGGCTTTGCATTGCTATAGTTATGATGGCTTGTTTAAATACTACCTAATACACTATTCTTGCCTCTGAAATTCTATGGACAGAGGAGCCAGGCAGGCTACAGTCCATTGGGTCACAAAAGAGTCAGACACAACTTAGTGACCAAACAACAACAAATAAAAATAGGCATATAGATAAATCATTGGAATATTTATTTTCAAAATATGTATTATAGATATTCTTTCGAACCATAGGTTCTACCCTTTGAAGACTTTCCAGATTCAATGTTTAAATGATTTTACATTACTTTTAATAGATGTAGATCAAAGATCATTTGCAAAGCTCCTTTGTTTGAGGCACTATCAAAGTACTGGAAGGTCAGTTGTGAAAATAAAGTGTCTCCAAAATATTGGGGGTAGACAGTTAATAAGCAAGTAAATACATGAAGTAAATTTTAGGTGGAAATAAAAGCCACAGAATAACAGGATGATATGGTAAAAAGCGTCATGGTTTGGGGTGAGGTAATCTGAGACAGATACTCAAGAAATGTCCTCTGAAAAGACAATATTGAACGGAGGATAGAATAATAGAAAAAGAAAAACTGTCCGGTAAAGAATTAGGAATAAGTCCACAAATTTGGGGTTCATAGTGAAGGACACTGTAAGCATAGAGAGAGATAGATATGAGGTAAGAGTGGAAAGCTGGACAAGAGATGCACAATTTTTACACAATGATAAGCTAAAGCAATTTAATACCATATTTAAATATACACAGTGTGGTTGTCAGTCGGTGATTGGTTAACAAGACTGGAGTCACTAGCATGAGTCAGTTGAAACCACAGGGCTAACTAAGATTGTCAGGTGATACTATATAAACAGAAGGAAAAAAAAAGGGTCCAGATTTCATTCTTTAAATTAAGATATTACATTAAAGGCTATATAGGCACAATGAATTCTAAGTAGTATCTGCTGCTGCGAAGTCACTTCAGTCATGTCCGACTCTGTGCGACCCCATAGACAGCAGTCCGTGAGGCTCCCCAGTCCCTGGGATTCTCCAGGCAAGAACACTGGAGTGGGTTGCCATTTCCTTCTCCAAGTAGTATCTGAAATTTATCAAATTGCCATTGACCTAATATATGTAATACTGCCTCTTGAACAATAATAATTGCTAAAATACACTAATTATGTGCCCAACACTGTTTTAAGTGTTTTATTTATTTAAACTAAACACAATTATGTGGTATGTTCTAAAGTCAACTACATTTAAAGTATGGATGAAGCCAAGCTAAGGAGGATAAATCACTCTCAAAAATACTCAGCTTGTAAGTTTTAGAAACAGGACTAGAATCCAGGCAGTTTGACACCAGAGCTCACTACCTAATTCTACTTCAAAAGACATTATGTACATATATTGGGCTTATCTTTCCAAAGGCCTAGCATTAAATTTCCTGGAGACATGAAATTTTTTGGTGAACTGGTTAAAAACCTGGAGCAAATTTTCTACCTATGTCCATGTTGAAATGTGCCTATTGAAATATGACTTTGAAACTGAAACTCTCTTGAAACTTTGAAACTCTCTTGAAACTGTGAGATTCATGTGATTGACTATGAATCAGCAAAATATAAACAGAATATCACTCTTCACAAATACTAGGGCAATGGCAATCTGATTAATTTCAGATCTTACTGAGAAGACATTCTGCCTATAAGCTCTTAAGGTGATTGTTTATTTGCTAAGTCATGTCTGGCTTTTTTGAGATCCCCATGTACTGTAGATCACCAGGCTCCTCTGTCCATGGGATTTCCCAGGCAAGGATACTGCAATGGGTCACCATTTCCTTTTCCAAGGCATCTTTCCAACCCAAGGATAGAACACTGTCTCCTGCATTGGCAAGCAGATTTTTTTTTTTTAACCACTGAGCCACGTCCGAGGCCTATACGCTCTTAATATAGAAAAGCAAATTAAAGAAAGGTATTCTTTCTCTGTGTGCTTTTATCGATGGCTGGTGCTGGCAGAAGTGACTGGGTAACAGATCAGGCCTCAAGAGTCCTGGCATGCTTCTACTCTCTCAGGACTTTGCCACCACCACACAGCAAGTCTATACTCATCAGCTGGAGGATGAGAAAACAGATGGAGGCAAACCCAACAGTTCACACTGGGGTCATTCTAAATCACTCAAAGGCAGTAGAAAATGTAAGTTTAACATTTAAAATGTAAATTAACTATATTATCAATATTGGGGGAGAAAATCACAGGGTCATCTCAGAGGCAAAAATCTTGATCAAATCTTTTAGCAAGTCTATGGAAAGAGAACTTACTTTTATAAACTATACCTATAAAATATAAGCAAAATTTAAAAAATGAACAGCATATTTTATCACTCACTTTTTAAAGGTTAACAAGAATAAATCAATAAGGTACATATAAAAATAAGATAAAATGACTTATTTTTACCAATTCTGCCACATTTAGATAAAAGCCTTAGTTAACACAGTAGGGCACACGAAATGAAAAGTCATATGAAATGAATGATAATAAATAAAAGTCTTATTTTATGTAGATTGTATGTGTTGAAGATGTGAAAGTATCCAAAAGACAAATTTTAAGGCTAAGTAGGTGAGTACAGCAACAGTATTGGTTGTGGTCTTGGCAGGAAAGACTTGGCAGTTTCACAGTGGTAACTGAAAAACCAGTTGATGCTATCCATGAATATCAGATTTTAGAAGCAACGAAATGGGAGTTTGGGATATATATTAGATCTGGAAGGGCAGAATTTGTCAGAGAATATGCAACAACATGGGGCTTCCCTGGTAGCTCAGCTGGTAAAGAACCCTTCTGCAATGCAGGAGACCCCAGTTTGATTCCTGGGATGGGAAGATCCCCTAGAGAAGGGATAGGCTACTCCTCCAGTACTCTTGGGCTTCCCTGGTGGCTTGGATGGTAAAGAATCTGCCTGCAATGAGAGCTGGGCTTGATCCCTGAGTTGGAAGATCCCCTGGAGGAGGTCATGGCAACCCACTCCAGTTTTCTTGCCTGGAGAATTCCCACGGACAGAGCATCCTGGTGGATTCCAGTCCATGCAGTCACAAAGAGTCGGACATGACTGAATGACTAATCACAGCACAGCACGTGCAACATCAACAACAAAAGTACATTCATTTTCTGTAAAAGTCCAATATAAAAAGATAGTTGTATTTTTATAGCTATCAGTGATGGGTTAAATAGTGTCCCCCAAAACTCACATCCACCTAGAACCTCAGAGTGACACTTTATTTGGAAATGTCTTTGGAGGTGATCTTGAGACAGTATCATACTAGATTTATGGTGGGCCCTAAATTCAATAACTAGTGTCCTTCTAAGAAGAGAAAAAGAAACAGAGAGACATTGGGAAAGAGGCACTGTAAAGACAGATGTAGAGACTGAAGCTATGCTTCCACAAGCCAATGTACACCAGGAGCCATCAGATATTGGAAAATGCAACTAAGGGATTATCTCCCAAGCCTCTCATTAGTCCTGCCAACACTTCAATTTTGTCCTTCTGATCTCCAGAATTCTAAGAGAATAAATTGCTCTTTTTTTAATTAAACAGCCTAGTTTGGGGTAATTTGGTTTTTCACTTGTAAAAAATTAATAAATGTATCAAGAGTTATAGTTGAAATTGAAATTGAGAATGAAATTAATCAATTGAATGCCCAACTAAACTTCTAAACAGAAAGCTATAAAGGTAAATTTAAGAATAAAATTAAAAAATTAAGTAAATGGAGGGACACAGAGAAAAATGGATTAGAAGTCTTAACTTTTGTAAAAATACCAATTTCCCTCTAAGTCATCTCCATTTAAATATATTTATTACCAAGCAAAATTTCAATAGATATCTTTGTTGAACTAGATAAACCCTTTACAAACCTTGCATGCAAATGATCAAGAATAGCAAAGACACTCCTGAAAAACTTGGAGCAAAACAGAAACAATTTCTCTACTGTATTTCAATAATTATAAACCTGCTAATTAGGTCATGTGATATTAATACTGATTAAGTACATTCAAGAATAAACCAATAGACCAATGAAAAATAATTGAGGGCCTAAGAAAGACTTATATACAAATAAAGTCTTGATTTATGATCAATGGAGTATTGTATAATAGAGTACTGAGACAGCAATCGTTGTTTCAATAAACTTTGCTGCTTATATTGACATCCTTCTGCATGATTAAAAACAAAAAAACAAAAAACTGGCTTTGAGCTTCCAAAATTTGCAAAATCAATTTCAGTTTGATTGTATCCTTAAGTGTGAAAGGCAAAATATATATATATATATCTTTCTGGAGAGGATATTAGAAAATAAAATTATCTTGAATAAGAGAAATAGTTCTTAAATAAGACATAAAATCACCAAATATGAAGATAAAGCTTGATAAAGTAAACTATATTAAAATTAAGAGCTCTTGACAATCAAATTATGCTCCGTTATGCTGTCCAAAATGATAACCAATAGCCACATGACTGTTAAATTTTAAATTACATAAATTTAAATAAATTTACAAATTTCTTAGTTGCACTAGCCACATTTTAGTTGCTAATAGCTAAGTTGTATAGAAGAGTAGAGAAAAATCTGTGAAAAATGCAGTTGAGTAGCTGCTCTAGAGTGAGTTAAATAAAAAAGACACAGAGTTGAGGAAGCTCTTTAAAATACATAAAATTCTTGTAACCAGAATATATAAAAGCATCTACAAATCAACGAATAAGACAACACAATAATGAACAACAGACTTAAGACTCTAAACCTAGAGAATATCTTGCATACAGAAAGGACTAAGTAGCAAAAAGAGCTATAGAAAATGAGATTAGTGAGATAACTAGTGGGAAACAGCAGCAGGACATAACATTCTAAATGTGATGAGAAAACACACCTGGAAGACTGTAAATGAGAAGTGGCATGGATTGTTGTCATTTTTAAGGATCTCTCTGGCTGTGTGCATAGACTGAGGATTATAAAAGTGGAAACCCAAAGATTAGTGAGGATACAATATACCTGTGAGAGATAACAGAGGTTTGGATTAGATGGGGAAATGTGAAGTTAGAAATGACTAGGATCAAGACATATTTTGAGAACAGATCTGATAGTATTTGTTGTTTGATTTAAGTATATGAATGGATTATGGATTAACTAAAAATGGAGAAATAAATGGAGAAAATGAATGATTTGAGAGGAATGACTCTATGGGTCTAAGTCTTGCTTTGGACTTATTTTGGTATGTAGAATCAATTTTTCTGGAAGATGGATATGGGAGCTTGAAAATTAAGAGAGTCATAGATAAATAAAAAGATGTAGGAGCCATCTTAATTTTGCTTAATTTGAAGATGTGCAGATGTGATATTCAGAAATATTTGCAAACTACATATCAGACAAGGGAATAATATCCAACATATAGAAGAAACTCATACAACTCAATAACAAAGAAAAATAAAATAATCCAAATTTTAAAAAATGGGCAAAGAGTCTGAATAGATGTATTTTCCAAAGAGCACATACAATGGCCTATCAGGTACATGAAAAGATGCTCAGCTGCACTAATCATGAGGCAACTACAAGTGAAAAAAACACAGTTGACATCACATAACACCTGTTAAAATGGCTACTATCAAAAAGACAAGCAGACACATGTTGGTAAGACACATGTGAAAAAAAGGGAACCCTTATGTACTATTAGTGGAAATGTAATTTGGCACAACCACTATGGAAAACTGGAGTACAAAAGTCTCTCAGAAAATTAAAAGTAAAAATAACATTTTACATAGCAACTGTTACTTCTGCTGTATATTTGAAGAAAATGAAATCACTATGTTGGAGAGATATCTGCACCTCCTATGTTTACTGCAACATTATTCATGAAGCCAAGATCCAGAAATACCTTAAAGGTCTACCAACCAAGGATTGTATAATAAAAATTTTGCCTCCCCCTCTCTTTCAATATGCCATATTTTATACATACAGTGGAATATTTGTTATTGCTGTTTAGTCTCTAAGTCATGTCCAACTCTTGGCAACCCTATGGATGGTAGCCTTCCAATCTCCTCTGTCCATGGCATTTCCCAGACAAGAATACTGGAGTGGCTTGCCATTTCCTTCTCCAAAGGATCTCTCTGACCCAGAGGCCACATTCTCATCTCCTGCATTGGTAGGAAGATTCTTTATCACTGAGCCACCAGTGAAGCATAATGACATGTTATTCAGCCATAAAAATGAAATCCTGCCATTTGAGACAATGTGGATTAACTGTGAGGGCATTTTGCTGATTGAAAAAAGTCTAATAGAGAAAGATAAAAATTGTAAGATCTCACATATGTATGGGACCTAAAAAAAAAAAAAAAGCTGAACTCATAGAAACAGACTAAAATGATTTTTAAAAGGGCTCAGGA